>CM046426.1:27905368-28086099 GCA_025506505.1 Flaveria sonorensis
TATTATGGAGTTTTGATTCTTAAGCCTTCTAAACACACTCCCGAACCAATATAATCAAATCTTATTTTAATATATATTGGAATCACACTATCGATCACACATGGAACATATGTCAATTGCTTTAATCGAAACCAAAACCGAACATGACACCATACGAATGACCCTTAAAATCAATCCACACCTGCCTAAAACTTACCCTCAACACTAGACAACCAATTTCAAATACTCTTGTCTCACAAATCCATTAAATTAATCCAAATGACAACTATTGATCCACAGAATCCTTTATAGACCATCAAGGGAAGGAAACGATTTGCAAAGGACCAATAAACTACTCTTATTTCACTAGAGAAGAATAGGGAATCAAATTACAGTGGAAATGAAAATAATCAGAAGTCATAAAGGAAACGTAATGTGTGATTGATGAAAAAGAAGTCAATTCAAGGTAACTTGACCAATTAAATAAGATTTACTTATATTTTTATCAAAATTGTGGAACTACAAATTGGTGCATCAATGTATTAACGAAAGCTTAACTAAATACATTGGAAAGGAACTAGTTATACAATAACAGTAAACAACAATAGCTCTCACATGGATAGCTTTTGCTTTTCATAACAACCTTAAATGTTATGGAGTTTTGATTCCTAAGCCTTCTAAACACACTCCCGAACCAATCTAATAAATTTTGATAATAATCTTCATTGTAATCACCCTAGTCGATCACACATGGAACATAGTATTTATTGTTTTAATCAATACCAAAACCAAACACAACACCACACGAATAACCCTTAAAATCAATCACTCCCATCCAAAACATATCCACAACATTCCACAACCAACTTCAAACACTCTTGCCTCAAAAATCCATTTAATCAATCCAAATGACATCTATCGATCCAAAGAATCCTTTTTCGACCATCAAGAGAAGGAAAGAAAGTGCATATGACCAATAAACTACTCGTATTTCACTTGAGAAGAACTAAGAATGAAGTTACAGTGAAGATAAAACTAATCAGACATCAAACGAGAAACGCATTGTGTGATTGATGAAAAAGAAGTAAAATGAAGGTAACCCGACAAGTTAAATAAGATTTATTTGTATTTAATCAAAATTGTGCAACTATAGATTGGTGCATCAA
Source organism: Flaveria sonorensis (assembly GCA_025506505.1). Classification (NCBI taxonomy): domain Eukaryota; kingdom Viridiplantae; phylum Streptophyta; class Magnoliopsida; order Asterales; family Asteraceae; genus Flaveria; species Flaveria sonorensis. Next base: position 27,906,514 of record CM046426.1, read on the forward strand.
TGTATTCACGAAAGCTTAACTAAATACATAGGAAAGGACCTAGTTATACAAATACATTAAACAATGATAGTTCTTGCATGGATAGCTTTTGCTTTTCGTAACAACCTCAAATTGTATGGAGTTTTGATTCTTAAGCCCTCTAAACATACTCCCGAACTAATATAATCAAATCTGATTTTTATATTCATTGGAATTACACTAATCGATCGCACATGGAACATATATCAATTGCTTTAATCGAAACCAAAACCGAATAGGACACGACATGAATGACCCGTAAAATCAATCCACTCCTGCCTAAAACTTACCCTCAACAGTACGCAACCAACAACAAAACTCTCTTTTCTTAAAAATCCATTGAATCAATCCAAGTGACAACTATCGATCCACATAATCCTTTATAGACCATCAAGGGAAGGAAACGAGGTGTAAAGCACCATTATACTACTCGTATTTCACTAGAGAAGAATACAGAATCAAATTACAGTGGAAATGAAAGTAATCAGAAGTCATACAAGAAACATAATGTGTGATTGATGAAAAAGAAGTCAATTCAAGGTAACCTGACCAATTAAATAAGTTTTACTTGTATTTTAATCAAAATTGTGGAACTACAAATTGTTGCATCAATGTATTCAAGAAAGCATAACTAAATACATTAGAAAGGAACTAGTTATAAAAAAACATTAAACAACAATAGTTCTCACATGGATAGCTTTTGCTTTTTGTAACAACCTCAAATGATATGAAGTTTTGATTCTCAAGCCTTCTAAACACACTCCCGAACCAATCTAATCAAATTTGATTATAATCTTTGTTGTCATCACCCTAATCAATCATACATGGAACATAGTATTTATTGTTATAATCAAAATCAAAACCAAACACGACACCACATGAATATCCCTTAAAATCATTCACTCCTTCCCTAAACATATCCATAACTCTCCAGAACCAACTTCGAACACTCTTGCCTCAAAAATCCATTTAATCAATCCAAATGACAACTATTGATCCAAAGAATCCTTTCTAGACCATCAAGGGAAGGAAACAAAGTGCAAATGACCAATAAACTACTTGTGTTTCACTGGAGAAGAATTGAGAATGAATTTACTGTAAAGATTAAACTAATCAGACGTCAAACAGAAACGTAATGTGTGGTTGATGATAAAGAAGTAAAATGAAGGTAACCCGGCCAATTAAATAAGATTTATTTTAATTTAATCAAAATTGTGCAACTACAGATCAGTGAATCAATGTATTCAGAAAAGCTTAACTAAATACATGGGAAAGGACCTAGTTATACAAATACATTAAACAATGATAGCTTTTGCTTTTCGTAACAACCTCAAATATTATGGAGTTCTGATTCTTAAGCCTTCTAAACACACTCCCGAACCAATATAATCAAATCTTATATTAATATTCATTGGAATCACACTATCGATCACACATGGAACATATGTCAATTGCTTTAATCGAAACCAAAATCGAACACAACACCACACGAATGACCCTTAAATCAATCCACACCTGCCTAAAACTTACCCTCAACACTACGCAACCAACTTCAAACACTCTTGTCTCAAAAATCCAATAAATTAATCCAAATGACAACTATCGATCCACAGAATCCTTCATAGACCATCAAGGGAAGGAAACTGACTTGGTTTGAGAATGATATTCTTGGTTGATGTGACTCAACCTAGGATCGAATATACAGACTGAGTCAGTAATATTGTTACGGAATCACTATATTACAGAACAGATGAACCTGAAATAAATGTTTGAGTAAACGCAGTACATGAACATAGAAGTCACAGATGTATAATATTGATGTTATAACTGTTGAAGACCAAAAGCTTACAAAGTTAGGGTATGCAGCTCTATTTATAGGCATACACATAATCTGTACAAAAGACTAAACTAACCCTGATCTATACAAGAGAATCTAGTCTAAGTACCAAATAAGTAAAAACATTATAAGTTGTTCATTCGCATTAGTTCATGCGGATGAACAAGTCTTCATCAGCATTAGTTGTCTTGTGATCAGCATTAACTTAGTTCATCCGCATTAGTTTATGCGGGTGAACAAGTCTTGTCAGCAGTATTTGATCAGCGTGTTTGCTCACCCGCATTAATTTATGCGGATGAACAAGTCTTGGCCGTATTTCCTTTTGTTCATCCGCATAAACTAATGCGGGTGAACACTTCTTGTCAGTATTTCTTCAGTTCATCCGCATGGACAAATGCAGGTGATCACTTCTTGTCAGCATTTCTTCAGTTCATCCGCATGGACAAATGCGGGTGAACACTTCTTGTCATCATTTCTTCAGTTCATCCGCATGGACAAATGCGGGTGAACACTTCTTGTTCGGCATTTCTTGTCTTCATCCGCATTTGTTAATGCTGGTGAACAAACACTTGTCAGCATTTGTTCACAAGTTATTCGTATTAACAAATGCGGGTAGTCTATACTTAGTCTTTTTCTGTCTTCTTGGTCTTCTGTAAATAATGTCTTCTGTAATCTTTTGTTGTCTTCTGTTAATGATGTTATCCAACCAGAGCAACCTCCAACCACCTCTTAAGTTGGCAAGTATGATCCTTTCAGGGTCTAACAATACTCCCCCTAAGGATTATACTACCTAGGTTCCTCAAGAGTGTGATGTCAACAGCTTCTTCTAATGTTTCTGGTTGTGCCATTGATGGATTGAGAATAGCCTTTATCATGTTAGAAAAATCCCTAGATTCCTTCATCTTTTCTCTACTGAGCACATGAATCTTCATCTCACTCATTGTATGAATAGCCGCAATGGGCATTTGTTTCAAAGAGATGGGTTCCCAAGCTGAAATAGAAGATAACCCATCTCTATGACATCAACTTCCAACTTGACTATGTTGCCCATCTGCATAGGTAGCCTTTTCTTCTTCCTTTGTTCTCTCTTGTTGTTAATTCTATCAAAAGCCAGCTTTAATATCTTCACACACTTCAAAATAAACTCTAAATCATCTTCTGTAGCCTTGTTTTTGAGAGCTCTGAAGTGTCTGGTAAAGATGTAATGAATGTAAGACTCATCTAGCAATCTAACCTCATACCAACTGAAGATTCTTATTTCAAGGGCTTCCTTTCCTTCCCATTTTCTTTCAATTACTAGCTCAAAGGTGTCTTCATCATAATACACATTTGAAATAGGCTTTGTCTTATAAGTACCAGCAATCATTTTCCTCTTCAAACTTTCTGTTGGCTTAACATGTAGTTCAGGAAACACAATCTCTTCAGCTTCTCTTTTCTTTCTTTGATCAAATGGGTTCTTGAATGTTTTGTCTTTTCTGGTGCAGATAGCTTTCAGTGATTTGAAGTTGTTAGTTCTCTTAAAAATCTTCAGTATATCCACAAACTCATAACCCCTGTACATCCCATCATGATTGATTAGGTCCAGATCAGCCAACTCTTTTAAATCATGGACCTTCATAGCATTAACCAAGGCTGTATATTCAGTAAAGAACTGCACCAGGCCTGAGTTCTCTTCACCATGAACATGTTCCAACTGTTATCGTACTTTCAGACAATAATTTTGACATCTGTTTTGCCTTTGTGAGTAGATACCCCTCTTATCATTTTAGCAGTGGTCAGCCCCTCTTGAAGTTTAAGTTGAGAAGGCTCAATAAACCACTCTGGATTCTTGTGAAGTATAGGGGCCAGAACATCTTTATCTTTAACTGTCAACTGCACATCTTGTGCTGATTTTCTTGTTCTGGGCTTCTGGGCAATCACTTCTTCTTCAATTGCTTTTAGTCTTTCTTTCTTTTCATTGATCATCTTTAACATAAAAGCCCTAAGAGAATTAGTCTTCATGTTCCCCAGCTTTCTTTTTGTAAATCTTTGTTGAGACAGATAATCCTTCATTTCCTTATCTATCATACTATAAGGATCAGGATATGCAGTTTGAGTGTCATACTTCTTTGTTGTCTTAGAGATACTTGTGACTGATTTAGTAGTTTCCTTTTCTTTTTCATATTCAGTCATAAATGTTGGATCAAGAAGCTTCTCCATCTTTCTCACTTCTTCTACCATACCTTCATAAGTCATGCTAAAGACTATATCAGCATCATATCCATGGTTGATCAGGAACATGGCATAAATCATAAGATCATTAGTCTTAGCCTTCTCTATCATACTTTCAACAGATGGCTCAATAATTGATGGGCTGCTCATGTCATCATGTTTCTTTGTTTATTCATCCTCAGTTTCTCCTTCTTCCAAATCACTTCTAAAGTATGCTGCAACTCCTTCTCAGCTTGTTCATGTTCATCTAAAAATTCAGCAATTGCTGCCAAACTCCTAGGATCATCTTTAGTTTTCTTCTTAGGTTGTTCTTCCTCAATCATAGGAAGTTTTCCTTTTGCTTTTTCAGTCAAGTATTTCCTTTTTCTTATGTATGTGATCACTCTTGGTCCTGATGTTAAAGCTACATCAGTTTTGGCCTGTTGTTTTTCTCAACAGCCTTAAGCTCAGCAGTGATTCTTTGTTGTTCAGCTTCTTGTCTGCTCAATTCAGTTGTTTCCTTTTCTTTGAATTCATCACAAAGTCTATTGATTAAACTTTGTTGTTCAACAGTCAATACAATAGCAAGAACAAGCTGCATTCTCACTTCTTCTTCTATTGGCACAGGTTGTGATGGAATTACAACTATAGACTCAGAAGGGGATTAGGTGTTTTTGATGTAATCCCTGAATTCCTCATCTATAATGAATTCACTTGAAGAGAATCTGTCCATGTCATCTATTAGTTCTTTCATCATAGCCTCTTTTTCAGTAGATGGATCAGAATGTACTACCATCTCCCAGCTATCATCATCCCTAACACCACTGGTTTCTTGATGTTGTGAATGAACTGCCTTATCTGTTTTTTCAGCTTCATGTTCTGTTGCTTCTCTTTCAAATTCAGCCTTTAATTAAGCAATCAGTTCCAATTCATCAATTCTTTTCTTCAAAGCCTCATTTTGTTTGTTCAGATCAGCAAGAATTTATGTTTGCATCTCCAACATGTGCTCTTGATCTTCTATAGCCACAGTGTCCCCATGACCACAGATTTCTTCTCTTGACATCTCTAAAGAGGCTTTTAACTGTTTGATCTCCTCATCTTTTGTTCTCATATCAGCATCATACTTGGCTTTTAATTCATTCAGTTCTTTCTCCTTTTCATCAAGTTCCTGAATCCTATCATTTATGATTCCTGCCCTTCTATCAAGAGTTTTCTCCATTCTGGAGACTTTAAGCATCAACTCAGAAATCAGTTTGTCTTTTTTCATCAGGCCTGTTTATCTTAGATTTAGCATAACTTTCTGAGGGACCCTCCTTTGAGATCATTTGTCCCTCAGGCAGTGGTGCAGGTTGCGGATAATCCTCCTCATCACTAGATGATTCAGAAGATGAACTGGTAGATTCACCAGATCATCAGAAGCAGCAGCAGCTTCATGTGAGGGGCTGTTGGAGGTTTCTTCATGAGTGTGCATGTGTGAAGATGGAGAGGATATAAAGGGATCAACCTTAAAAGGGGAATGAATCTCAGCATCATGTGTTGAAGGCTCAATGTGAAGATCACCACCTACATCAAAATATGGTGACATTGGCCTCAATATTTCTTCTTGTGTTGCTGCATGCTCATCAGCAGTAGGTGGATTGAGAGCAACAGGCTGTTCTTCAACAGTTTGTTAATCTCTTTCTTGTATAATATCAACAGCTTCTTCATGAATGGGTTCCTCAACAGGAACATTATCTTGAGCTTGTTTCTTAATATCATGTACTTCTTCTTAAGGATTAATCTGCTGTAGCATCCATGGCAGTAGTGGGAAGAAAGTACCACTATATGAGTTTCTTGGATCCTTCTTTTTGATGTATTTGTAAGACTTGGCATTATAATAAGGCATATCTAGAATGGGACCTTCTAATACCAAATCAGGAAAGGCTTCATTTATTAAGCACTGGATAAATCTTGGGTACATGAGGAACATGTTTCTTCTTCCTTCTTCAACATTAGCAACCATACCATTAAATACATATGCTGAGTAGTTGTATGGTCTGTTTGTACAGAGAGCACAAACAAGTGATGATTTAGTCAGGGTATATCATTCCATCCAGTCTTCCTTTTGGATAAGCAGTGTTGCACATAATGAATGAGGAATCTCCATTGCAAATCAACCAACCCCTTGACTATTTGTTTTGCCTCAAATCCACCTTCATATCCAATGTTTGCAAAGAAGGTCATTATATCATCCTCATCAAATTCAGTTAGAGAATTAGGATCATCTTGAAATTAAAGGCATTCTCTCATAGATTGCTCTGATATCAACAGAGTGTGATCATCAGATATTCTTCCAGAAATTACTTTCTCTCCATCAATCTCCAATACTTCTGTATTTCCCCAGAAAGATCTGATTTAATTCTCATAGATTACAGGTCTCACTGTTATGGCATGAGCCACTCTTGTTATGGCTATGAACCTGATCATGTCTCTGAGTCCCTCAGCTTCTGAGACATCAGGATCAAGAAAACCACTGACATTATGGAGCTTACTCTAGGTCAGGTTAGCCATGTGTAATCTGCATAATATATGAATGAATTTAGTGAGAATTGTGGATAACATATCTCAAATTGATTTGAATTGTGTTTGTTTGTCCAATGTTGACTTTTTAAATCAAAATAGTGATTTTGCTTGTTACTGTTGCATTAGGTGTTTTGACCCAAGTTTGATTTTGAATGAAAAACAGTTCAAAAGTTTTGGTTTCTTTCTATTGTGTTGATTTGTGATTCACAAATTTTACATTCTAAACACTGGTTTTGATTTCACAATGTTGTGGGATGATATCCCCTGTTCATCAGTGTCTCAGTTGTACTTAAAACCACTGAAATCCTTGTTGTATACACTAATCATTGGTTTTAATGAACTTTGACATTCATGTAAATCCATTGTTATTGTGTAGTTTGAGAGTTTCGCAATTTTAGGGTTCTATGTTCCAACATTTGTTTGACAGTCGAAGTTTTTCAAAATTCTGATAATCACCTTGTAGTCGACAATGTTTTGATTCAAAGGACACTTTTGAATGTTTTGATGTTTGGCTCGAGCATTGAAATTGTTGATGATAGTAGATTTGAATTTTGAAGAAGTATATTTTCTGGCACTCGTCTCACTATGAAACGTTCACTCAAAATTTGAAAAGTAATAAATGACTCACATTAGATGAGTATTTATATTACAGCTCATAATTTTCATAAAATTTTACAAGTGATGAAAAGTTATGTACTGTAGCAAATGCGCATAGAGAATTCCTATGGGCGCATTTACTGTAACAAATGCGGAAGAAGTAATTTTACCCATCCGCATTTACTGTAGCAAATGCGGGTGAACAAAGTTAACTTATCAGCATTTACTGTAGCAAATGCGGGTGAACAAAGTTTAACTTTATCAGCATTTACTGTAGCAAATGCGGGTGAACAAAGTTTAACTTTATGAGCATTTACTGTAGCAAATGCGGGTGAACAAAGTTAACTTATCAACATTTACTGTAGCAAATGCTGATGAGTTGAACTGTCCGCATTTACTGTTTCAAATGCGGAAGAACACTTTTTGTCCGCATTAGATTTACTTGCACAAAAACACTTACCTGCATTAACGACAGGGTTACCTTCACCCACATTAACCAATGCTCTTACCCGGATTAAATTTTGAACTTGTCAAAAATTAATGTAGTTGCAGTGGATGATTCTGACTGGTTTTGCACAGCTGTTTCTGATTTTATGAAGATGAGTCTGCATCATTGGTGCTTTATGAAGATTTAGCAGATTCTGAAATTGTCAATTCTTGCTTGGATTGACTTGTATCCTTGATGTGATACATGTTTCCCAGTTTGACTGATTTTGGGCCATGTGCATCTTCTGAAGCAGTTTATGGTATAATTTCCATACAGACCCTATCCATTTTGATTTAAAACAATGTTGCCTATTTTACATTTGCAAATATCATGTTTTCGTAAATATTTCCTTTTAAAATTTTACTACTCCCCCTCGAGTTTATATCCATATGAGATAAAACTTTACACAAATTTATAAAATTTAAGGAAAATATTTTTGAATTTTTGATTGTTTTGCTTATCTGTAAATGTAGAAATTTTGTACTATTGTTTGAAATTTTGGGATCATATCAATCTTATCTTTCATAAGTGCAAGTTGTCATGAACTTATTGATTGAAGGTATGTTTGTCCTCTTAAACTCATTCTTGGTCAATATTGTAATGCATGTGATTATTATCATGTTTTTATTGGTTTAAACATTTAACATGAACCTCACACCTATAAGCATAGCAAGATCAACTATCCTCATGTACTGTATGGTAGAACTTTCTCACAACTTTCAAAACCTGGTCATTTAAATTATGAAATCTCATTCATTTTAGGTAAGAGGGATCCACATTGGGATTCTTTTACCTGATCCTTATTGTTATTTGATCCTCATTGGGATTCTTTTTGCTCTTCACTTTGGAAGGTGATCCACTTTGGGATTCTTTTTGTTCATTCACTTGGAATGTAATATTTTGTTTTATTTGTCACCCAGATGGATGTGTTCCTCATTGGGACTCTTTTTGGATCTTGACATCAGCACTATGTGCTTGTTTCTCCAGGTCTTTGCTCAGCAAAACAAAGGAGAAACTGATGTGAATAAGATTCATAAGGTATCATGAGCTGGTGTGTTTAGGTTACTATACATACGTACACTTGGATAGGTTAGATACTTACATGCTCTGAGATGATGCATTCATAGTTGAATGTGATCTTTAGTTTATCACAACATTTATCTTCTGTTCCAAGTTGAGCCTACCCTTATATCATGTAAGTCATGTCAGTCTTTCAAGATATTGAATTAAGCATAGTGAATGATATAATGACTGTAATTATATCATTTCCCAGATAAGTACAAATCAAGGACTTCAACAAAAATTGATTTCTTTTTGTAATTTTGTGATTTTTTTTTTGATGTTTTTGTAAATTTTGATTTTTACTCAAGGTTTATCATGTCGATTGATTGGACTAAGAATTCAAACCGACTTGGGTCAAATGCTTTAGTAAACAAATCAGCTAGCTGATTGTCTGTGTTAACCTGAATCAGCTTGATTTAACCTTTTTCAGCACAGTCTCTCAAAAAGTGATATCTAATTTCAATATATTTTGTTTTTGAGTGCTGAACAGATTGTTTGTTATGAAGACCGCAACAGTGTTGTCAATATGGATTGGTGTTTGCAAGAAATTATAACCATAATCAAGCATCTGGTTTTGAATCCAGAGAACTTGAGAACAGCAAGCTGATGCTGCAATGTATTCAGCTTCAACTGTCGATACAGAAACATTGGTCAGTTTCTTGCACTGCCGTGACACCAGTCTGGGACCAAGAAATTGACAACCGCCAGATGTGGACTTTCTGTTGAAATTGCATCCCCCGAAGTCACTGTCCGTGTATGCATAGAGATTGAAGTCTCCTTCCTTAGGATACCATAATCCAAGAGCAGGTTTGCCCTTAAGATATCTGAATATCCTCTTGACTGCATTCAAGTGAGATTCTTTAGGATCTGCCTGATATCTGGCACAAACACAAACACCAAACATAACGTTAGGTCTACTCGCTTTTAAATACATGAGTGAACCAATCATGGATCGATAAAGAGTCTGTTCCATAGATTTGCCATCTGAGTCTGGACCAATCTTCACTTTTGTATCAACAGGTGTTCTGATGGACCGACAGTCTGCAAAGTGAAACTTCTTCAACATGGATTCCACATATTTTGACTGGTTGATGAAGATTCCACTAGATGTTTACTGTACTTGAAGACCTAGGAAGAATGTGAGTTCTCCCATAGCACTCATCTAAAATTTTGAATGCATAAGATCTTCAAAGTCTTTGCAGAGTTGTTTGTTGGTGGAGCCAAATATGATATCATCCATATAAATCTGGACAAGCAGCATCTCATTCCCTTTTCTCTTTCTGAATAAAGTCTGGTCAATCTTCCCTCTTTCATAACCATGGTCAAGAAGAAAGGATGATAGAGTCTCATACCATTTCGGAGGGGCTTGATGTAAGCCATACAAAGCTTTATCAAGCTTGTATACCCTGTGAGGGAAATCAGGATCCTCAAATCCTGGTGGTTGACTCACATAGACTTCTTCAGAGATCTTAGCATACAAAAATGCACACTTTACATCCATTTGATAAACTGTGAATTTCATGGAAGCAGAGTACGCAAGAAATAGTCGTATAGCTTCTAATTTAGCAACAGGAGCAAACACCTTGTCATAATCTATTCCTTCTTCTTGTGTATAGCCCTGTGCTACCAACCTTGCTTTGTTTCTGATGACAATCCCTCTGTCATCAGTCTTGTTTTTGTATAGCCATCTGGTTCTGATAGGGTATTGACCTTCAGGAAGATCCACCAGTTGCCATACTTCTTGTTTCTTGAATTGTAGCAATTCTTCCTGCATTGCCTCAATCCAGCTATTGTCTTGAAGAGCCTCTTTAATGTTTTTGGGTACAGTTTGACAGAAAACAAGAAAAAAAACAGATGTTTGCAATACTTGACTTGCTTCGTGTCACTCGCTCGTCTAAATTACCAATAATGTTGGACACTGGATGATTCTTGTGTGTACTGGTAATTGGAATTAAATCACCAGCAATGGACACATCAAGATTAGAGACATTCAGATCATCTTGGTGAGAGGCATCTTTTGGAGGTGATGTGGGAAAATGATGAAAGGAATCAAAAGGATCAGCATCTTCAGCTTCAGCAGAACTTTGGATACTTTCATCCTTTGAATTTCTATTGTTTTCAACTAGTGCACAAGCTGGTTCAAGATTTCTCACTTCAGTTGATGGTTCAGCAGAAGGAGAAGGCATTGAGCTATGATCAGCCTTAGTTGAAATACTTTGATGTTGAATAACTGGTCTCACAGGATCAGCTTGTAGTGGCACTTCCTCATTAGCTTGATCATCGAAAGAAGGTGGAATCATAGGAAAATCAGTTCTTCTATCCACTGAGCCAGAGGATCCTGCATTTGACAAGTTAAACTGATCAAAAGATCTTGTAAACGAGTCAATATCAAACAACCAGTCAGGACCGATTGATGTTTTTGGAAAAGAGTGCTCATTGAATTGAATGTTTGTGGATTCATCAATGATGTTTAATTTAGTATTAAACACCCGAAAAGCCTTTGAAAGAGAGGAATATCCCATAAAGAATCCCTCATCAGACTTAGGAGCAAACTTTCCTAAATGGTCTCTGGTGTTCAATATTGAGACCAGACATCCAAATGACTTCAAAAATCCAATAAAAGGTTTTCTGTGAAAAAGAAGTTCATAAGGAGTTTTATTGTGTTCTTTAATTATCAGAGTTCGATTTTGCACAAAACATGAAGTGTTTACAGCTTCTGCCCAAAATGTAATGGGCAGTTTTGCATCTGCCAGCATTGTTCGAGCTGCTTCATTAGTGTTCTATTCCTCCTTTTAGCCAATCCATTTTGTTGTGGAGTCTGAGCTGCATTGAATTGATGAACAATGCCTTTGTGTGTGCAAAATGAACTAAGATCCTCATTTTTGAATTCTGTCCCATTATCACTTCTGATTGATTTTACTTTTAAATTAAGCTGATTTTCTATTTTTGTGATAAAATCTTTTATTATTTGGGACGCCTCGTTTTTATGAAGTAAAAAGAAGACCTATGTAAATCGTGTAAAGTCATCTGTGATCACCAAACAATAGTGCTTCTTTCCAACACTCATGACATGAGTTAGACCGAAGAGATCCATATGAAGTAACTTCAAAGAGAATTGTTTGTGTTCACAAGCTTTGGCTTATGTGAGGATTTATGTTGTTTTCCTTTAAGACATGCAGTACAGTGATCAACAAAATGAAATTCTTTTTGAGGCAAACCAATTACATGGTTTCCTTTGACCAATCTGTTCATGTTTTTAAAGTTCGTGCGTCCTAAACGTTTATGCCAAAGTTGTGACTCATCAACAAATGCTTTAGACAAAAGACATGTCTATTCAGACGGATGAGCAGAATTAAGGTTCAAGACATATGTATTATTCTTCCTCGGTGTCTTCAAGACAACCCATTCTTCAGGAATGTAAAATCCTGGTTTTAGAATGTAGCAATAAGAGTCAGTGAAGTGAGTGGAATATTTCTTGTCACAAATCTGAGACACGCTGAGCAGATTGAAGTTCAGTTGCTCGTAGTAGTTCACTTTATCAAAGCTCAGCAGTCCATTTGTCACAGAACCTTCTCCTGTAATTCTACCACCTTGTGAATCTCCTCCAAATGCTACAGTAGTTCCTTGAATATGCTTGAAGTCATGAAGGAGGGAACTGTCTCCAGTCATGTGTCGGGAGCATCCACTGTCCACGTACCATAAGCTATTGGACCTGTATGAATGACCCTACAAGCATAAAAATAACTAGTTAGAATGAGGAACCCAAGCCATAAGGGTCTTGGGTCATCCTTTTTCATCAATCACTGTTACCTCTTGGTATTTTCCTATTGTTTGAGTTTTAATGAAAGATGATTTCAATGCTTTTTTGTTACTTCTTTGAAGTTTGATTTCATCAATTCCATCTAATGTGTCAGAAGAGTATACAAACCTTTCCTTTTGATTTTTATGTAAAGGTTGAACAGATCTTTGCTTGTCATTAATCACTTTGATTTTATATTTTTGATGAGATTTCAGTGATTTGTTCAGGTTAGCTTGACTTTTGAATCTGACCTTGTCAGTTGGAACTGATGAAATGGGCTTGTTTTGTGAACTTTTCAATCCTTTTTGATTAAAGTAACAATCAATTGTATTGTGATTGGTCATATCACATAATGAACAATATTTGTTAAAATGACAGTTTTTCGTTGAGTGATTGTTCATGTCACAGATAGAGCAGTACTCAGTGAAGTAGCACTCATTTGTATTGTGATTGGTCATATCACAGAATTCACAATACATTTGATTGTCCTTTAACTTTGAAACAGAAGTCATATCAGTCTTTGGGGTGCCAACAGATTGTTTCACAATTCTAACTTGCTTTGTTTTTGTGGACTGATGCTGCTTCTTTCTGTATTGCCTTATTTCCCTATCGAATTGTTCTACCTGTTCTTTGTTGAAAATATCAAACCCAATTCCTTGTCTGATATTTGATGAAGATGGTGAATCAGATTTCACTTTAGATTTTTGTACAAAAGTGGTTTTCCCTTTGGTGACTCAGGGAACTTTGGTTTTATCCTTGAATTTCAATGAAACCTTATCTGATTCGCTAGAATTTTTTGGAGATATGATCTCATAATCAGATCTGCGTTCAGCAGATGGTTTCATTAAGGATTCAGCAGTGTGATTCACTTTAAGGTTTTGAGGAACAAATTTTACAAAAGGCATAATTGATTTGACTGGGCTCTTTGGTTTCTTGATAACCACAGGTTTGTCTGAGCACTCTTTGATTTTGATAGGATGACCCGATCTGATTTTGTCCTCATCAGTTTCAATGTAAACACCTAGTTTGTTCTGAGGATTTGTTGTTTGAGAAATCATTGATTTGGTTTCAATAATTTTAGATTCTTTTGTATCTGATTGAGTAAGTGACTCAAGCATAACAGTGTAGTTATCATTATATGGAGGAGGACAAGTTTTGTAGCCTTTCCCAGTCATATCTTTAGCCCCCTTTTGAGACACAAGTAACTCTTGCAGCTTGACAGATGAGAGCTGAAACTTTTCAAGTTTCATTTCAGTAGCTGATTACTCAGCTTTTGATTTGGTCAACAATTCAGTTAACCTCTCATTTTCAGCCACAAGTGTGTACTTTTCACCATGGAGTGTTTCCATGTCAGACAACAGAGATTTGATTTAACTTCATAAATTCTCATTTTTTGTTTTAACATCTCTGATTTCACCTTTTCTTCTCTTATTTTATTAGCCAATTTGTGATTGTGTTCTCTGTACCCCTGTACTTCTAGAACACATTTTTCAGAACATAGATTGGATTTTACCTCAGATGGCATTGGAGTTGGTCCATCATTGATATGTGCCATAAGTGCATGATTCTGAAACTATGGTTGGACTTCCTCAGCATACAAGCTCCAATCACAAACTCCATCTTGTCTGATGACAAGTGCATTGGAAGTTTGTTGATTACTTTCTTGAGATTGATGAGTCAGCAGAGGTTGTCTTTGCTGAATTGGCTGTTGCTGATTCTGCTGCTGGTGTAGATGAGTGTTGCTTGATTGATAGTTGGTATTGTGTTGAGATGAATGTTGGCCATGTGTGGGTCTTTGAAAGTTGGTGTTGCTTCTCTTGGGAGATTTACATTCTCGAGAGAAATGACCAGTCATTCCACAATTAAAACACTTAACCTTGGATTTGTCATACCCCAGCTTGGTATTCTCATCAAGACTCAGTTTCTTCCCTTTACAAAATAACTTCTTTGCTCTCATGGCAATCATGGTCATCTGCCATTGTAAATCCATTTCTTCAACATCATCAGGATCTATCTCTTCCAGATCCTCTTGAATCAAGTGTGCTGATGTGAGTCTCCCCCCAAGATAGGCTTCAAAGCTAGCAACAAAGGCATTGTAAGTAGCCTTCTGTTCTTTAGATCTTTGATCATTGGGTATACTACAGGGTGTTGCTGTGGGCTGAGAAGAAGATGAAGGTTTATGTTGTTGAGCAGCACAGATTCCAGTTGTCTTTGAATGGTCACCAGTTGAGAGAAAGTCATCTTCTTCAATCACAAATGCATTCTCAACAGAATGAGTTTTTGATGGAAATTTGTAAGCCTCAATGACTTGTAGTCCACTGAGATTTCTACTCTTTTCATCCAACTCCAAAGCTTTAATTTTGGCAATCATGATATCTAAGCTTGTACTCTCCAAATCAAGGGTATTCTTTAACATAGTGACATTTTGTTTCTAGCTTTCAAGTAAACTGTGTAGCATTTTCTTGTTCAATTATTTTTCTTTGTAAGTGACCCCCATGATTTCAAGATCATTTACAAGTTGAACAAATCTATGAAGTTGTCTTGAGATTGACTCTCCTTTGGTGTGATGAAAAGTTTCATATTGGTAATAGTTTATCTTTGTTAATTTCAGTCACTTCACTACTTCCTTCACACATGATCTGTAGAGCATCCCACACCCCTTTAGCTGTTTCATATTTTTCTAATCTTTTCAGAACATCCATTTTCAGTGCTTGTGTAAGGATGGAATAAGCTCTAAGATCAATCTTGATTTTCTTATATTCTTTATCATCAAGAGTTAAATTGGGATCCTCAATGGGAATTCTTGCAGTTTTGTACTGAGCAGCTTGATCAGCATTTAGAGACAGTGGAATGTAGGGACCTTTGCAAATAGATATCCAGTAGTCAGGATCTACACCTGTAATGTAGTTTCTAAAATGAATTTTCCACTGCTTAAACTCATATTTGTGTTTAAGCATAGGAGGTTTAGAAGCATGCCCAATTTCAGAAAGATTATGAGAGTCCATGCTAATAAACTGATTTTAACTTGGTTAAGTAAGGTTTTAAGTTGATTTTAAGTTTGAGTAGTGAGTTGTTCTCTGAATTTTCTGTTCACAGTCTTTACGAGATCTGTTAAGTTCAGATCTGTTAGCCGGAAGGAGTTCTATGTTATGTTGTTTGTGAGTGTGAAGGTTTGTCAATGACAGATCTGTATGGTACCACTTCTTTGTGTTCGATTTCAGTGTGTATGTTTATCAGAAGTATAGATCTTGCTGATAAACAACTCAGTCCATAGTTCAATCGATTTTCACACAAAATCTGAGAAGATTCTGTGATGAATTCAAGAGCGAGGCTCTGATACCAATTGACTGGGTTTGAGAATGATATTCTCGGTTGATGTGACTCAACCTAGGATCAAATATGCAGACTGGGTTAGTAATATAGTTGCGGAATCACTATATTACAGAACAGATGAACCTGAAATAAATGTTTGAGTAAATACAGTACATGAACACAGAAGTCACAGATGTATAATATTGATGTTTTAACAGTTGAAGACCGAAAACTTACAAAGTTAGGGTATGCATCCCTATTTAAAGGCATACACATAATCTGTACAAAAAACTAAACTAACCCTGATCTATACAAGAGAACCTAGTCTAAGTACAAAATAAGTAAAAACATTGTAAGTTGTTCATCCGCATTAGTTCATGCGGATGAACAAGTCTTCATCAGCATTAGCTGTCTTGTGATCAGCATTAACTTAGTTCATCCACATTAGTTTATACGGGTGAACAAGTCTTGTCAGCAGCATTTGATCAGCGTGTTTGCTCACCCGCATTAGTTTATGCGGATGAACAAGTCTTGGCCGCATTTCTTTTTGTTCATCCGCATAAACTAATACGGGTGAACACTTCTTGTCAGCATTTCTTCAGTTCATCCGCATGGACAAATGCGGGTGAACACTTCATGTCAGCATTTCTTTAGTTCATCCGCATGGACAAATGCGGGTGAACACTTCTTGTGAGCATTTCTTCAGTTCATCCGCATGGAAAAATGCGGGTGAACACTTCTTGTTCAGCATTTCTTGTATTCATCCGCATTTGTTAATGCGGGTGAACAAACACTTGTCAGCATTTGTTCACAAGTTATCCGCATTAACAAATGCGGGTAGTCTATACTTAGTCTTTTTCTATCTTCTTGGTCTTTTGTAAATAATGTCTTTTGTAATCTTTTGTTGTCTTCTATTAATGATGTTATCCAACCAGAACAACCTCCAACCACCTCTTAAGTTGGCAAGTATGATCCTTTCAGGGTCTAACATAAACGATTTGCAAAGGACCAATAAACAACTCTTATTTCACTAGAGAAGAATAAAGAATCAAATTACAGTGGAAATGAAAGTAATCAAAAGTCAGATAAGAAACGTAATGTGTGATTGATGAAAAAGAAGTCAATTCAAGGTAACTTGACCAATTAAATAAGATTTATTTGTATTTTTATCAAAATTGTGGAACTACAAATTGGTGCATCAATGTATTGATGAAAGCTTAACTAAATACATTAGAAAGGAACTAGTTATACAAAAACATTAAACAACAATAGCTCTCACATGGATAGCTATTGCTTTTCATAACAACCTTAAATGTTATGGAGTTTTGATTCCTAAGCCTTCTAAACACACTCCCGAACCAATCTAATTTTTTCTCTAATAATCTTCATTGTAATCACCCTAATCGATCACACATGGAACATAGTATTTATTGTTTTAATCAAAACCAAAACCGAACACAACACCACATAAATAACCCTTAAAAACAATCACTCCTATCCAAAACATATCCACAACACTACACAACCAACTTCAAACACTCTTGCATCAAAAATCCATTTGATCAATCCAAATGACATCTATCAATCCAAAGAATCCTTTTTCGACCATCAAGGGAAGAAAACAAAGTGCATATGACCAATAAACTACTCGTATTTCACTTGAGAAGAATTGAGAATGAAGTTACAGTGAAGATGAAACTAATCAGACATCCAACGAGAAACGTATTGTGTGATTGATGAAAAAGAAGAAAAATGAAGGTAACCCGACAAGTTAAATAAGATTTATTTGTATTTAATCAAAATTGTGCAACTATATGTGCATCAATGTATTCACAAAAGCTTAACTAAATACATAGGAAAGGACCTAGTTATACAAATACATTAAACAATGATATTTCTTGCATTGATAGCTTTTGCTTTTCGTAACAACCTCAAATTGTATGGAGTTTTGATTCTTAAGCCCTCTAAACTTACCCCCTAACCAATATAATCAAACTGATTTTTATATTCATTGGAATTACACTAATCGATCACACATGGAACATATATCAATTGCTTTAATCGAAACCAAAACCGAACAGGACACCACATGAATGACCCTTAAAATCAATCCACTCATGCATAAAACTTACCCTCAACAGTACGCAACCAACTTCAAACACTCTTTTCTTAAAAATCCATTGAATCAATCTAAATGACAACTATCAATCCACAGAATCCTTTATAGACAATCAAGGGAAGGAAATGAGGTGTAAAGCACCATTATACTACTCGTATTTCACTAGAGAAGAATATAGAATCAAATTACAGTGGAAATGAAAGTAATCAGAAGTCATACAAGAAACATAATGTGTGATTGATGAAAAAGATGTCAATTCGAGGTAACCTGACCAATTAAATAAGATTTACTTGCATTTTAATCAAAATTGTGGAACTACAAATTGGTGCATCAATGTATTCAAGAAAGCATAACTAAATACATTAGAAAGGAACTAGTTATAAAAAAACATTAAACAACAATAGTACTCACATGGATAGCTTTTGCTTTTTGTAACAACCTTAAATGATATGGAGTTTTGATTCTCAAGCCTTCTAAACACACTCCCGAACCAATCTAATCAAATTTGATTATAATCTTTGTTGTAATCACCCTAATCAATCATACATGGAACATAGTACTTATTGTTTTAATCAAAACCAAAACCAAACACGACACCACACGAATATCCCTTAAAATCATTCACTCCTTCACTAAACATATCCATAACTCTCCAGAACCATCTTCGAACACTCTTGCCTCAAAAATCCATTTAATCAATCCAAATGACTACTATTGATCCAAAGAATCCTTTCTCGACCATCAAGGGAGGAAACAAAGTGCAAATGACCAATAAACTACTTGTGTTTCACTGGAGAAGAATTGAGAACGAAATTACAGTGAAGATGAAACTAATCAGACGTCAAATAGAAACGTAATGTATGATTGATGATAAAGAAGTAAAATGAAGGTAACCTGACCAATTAAATAAGATTTATTTTAATTTAATAAAAATTATGCAACTACAGATCAGTGAATCAATGTATTTACAAAAGCTTAACTAAATACATGGGAAAGGACCTAGTTATACATTTAACATTAACCAATGATAGCTTTTGTATGGATAGCTTTTGCTTTTCATAACAACCTCAAATATTATGGAGTTTTGATTCTTAAGCCTTCTAAACACACTCCCGAACCAATATAATCAAATATTATTTTAATATTCATTGGAATCACACTATCGATCACACATGGAACATATGTTAATTGCTTTAATCGAAACCAAAATCAAACACAACACCACACGAATGACCCTTAAAATCAATCCACACCTGCCTAAAACGTTTTCTCAACACTACGCAACCAACTTCAAACACTCTTGTCACAAAAATCCATTAAATAATCCAAATGACAACTATCGATCCACAGAATCCAGACCATCAAGGGAAGGAAACGATTTGCAAAGGACCAATAAACTACTCTTATTTTACTAGAGAAGAATAGAGAATCAAATTACAGTGGAAATGAAAGTAATCAGAAGTCATGCAAGAAACGTAATGTGTGATTGATGAAAAAGAAGTCAATTCAAGGTAACTTGACCAATTAAATAAGATTTACTTGTATTTTTATCAAAATTGTGGAACTACAAATTGGTGCATCAATGTATTAATGAAAGCTTAACTAAATACATTGGAAAGGAACTAGTTATGCAAAAACATTAAACAACAATAGCTCTCACATGGATAGCTTTTGCTTTTCATAACAACCTTAAATGTTATGGAGTTTTGATTCCTAAGCCTTCTAAACAGACTCCCTAACCAATTTAATCAAATTTGATAATAATCTTCATTGTAATCACCCTAATCGATCTCACATGGAACATAGTATTTATTGTTTTAATCAAAACCAAAACCGAACACAACACCACAAGAATAACCCTTAAAGTCAATCATTCCTATCCAAAACATATCCACAACACTCCATAACCAACTTCAAACACTCTTGCCTCAAAAATCCATTTTATCAATCCAAATGACATCTATCGATCCAAAGAATCCTTTTTGACCATCAAGGAAGGAAACAAAGTGCATATGACCAATAAACTACTCGTACTTCACTTGAGAAGAATTGAGAATGAAGTTACAGTGAAGATGTAACTAATCAACATCAAATGAGAAACGTATTGTGTGATTGATGAAAAAGAAGTAAAATGAAGGTACCTGACAAGTTAAATAAGATTTATTTGAATTTTATCAAAATTGTGCAACTAGAGATTGGTGCATCAATGTATTCATGAAAGTCTAACTAAATACATAGGAAATGACCTATTTATACAAATAAATTAAACAATGATAGTTCTTGCATTGATAGCTTTTGCTTTTCGTAACAACCTCAAATTGTATGGAGTTTCGATTCTTAAGCCCTCTAAACATACTCCCTAACCCATATAATCAAATCTGATTTTTATATTCATTGGAATTACACTAATCGATCACACATGGAACATATATAAATTGCTTTAATCGAAACCGAAACGAACAGGACATCACATGAATGACCCTTAAAATCAATCCACTCCTGCCTAAAACTTACCCTCAATAGTACACAACCAACTTCCAACACTCTTTTGTTAAAAATCCATTGAATCAATTTAAATGACAACTATCGATCAAAAGAATCCTTTATAGACCATCAAGGGAAGGAAACGAGGTGTAAAGCACCATTATACTACTCGTATTTCACTAGAGAAGAATAGAGAATCAAATTACAGTGGATATGAAAGTAATCAGAAGTCATACAAGAAACATAATGTGTGATTGATGAAAAAGAAGTCAATTCAAGGTAACCTGACCAATTAAATAAGATTTACTTGTATTTTATCAAAATTGTGAAACTACAAATTGGTGTATCAATGTATTCAAGAAAGCATAACGAAATACATTAGAAAGGAACTAGTTTTAAAAATCCATTAAACAACAATAGTTCTCACATGGATAGCTTTTGCTTTTTATAAACAACCTCAAATGCTATGGAGTTTTGATTCTCAAGCTTTCTAAACACACTCCCGAACCAATCTAATCAAATTTGATTATAATCTTCGTTGTAATCACCTAATCAATCATACATGGAACATAGTATTTATTGTTTTAATCAAAACCAAAATGAAACACGACACCACACGAATAACCCTTAAAATCATTCACTCCTTCCCTAAACATATCCATAACTCTCCACAACCAACTTCGAACGCTCTTGCCTCAAAAATCCATTTAATCAATCCAAATGACAACTATCGATCCAAAGGATACTGGAGCAACAAGTAGTTTTTTTTCTACTACCTTTAGGCCTATGATTGATCTGAAAGCTTATACCTAACTGATGCATACACGGTAGAATTGGCTGATGGCAAGATAATAGAAACCAATGAAATCATCAAGGACTGCACGATAGAATTAGAGGGTAATTCATTTAAAATAGACTTGAAGCCTATAACGTTAGAAGGATTTGACGTGGTCGTGGGAATGGATTGGTTAGCTAAATATAAGGCTGAAATTGTATGTGGTGAGCGTTTACTTAGAATACCTCTAACTGATGGAAGTACACTAATGGTCCACGGTGATAGAAGCAACACGTTATGCCCCATGATATCCCACCTAAAGGCTACCAAGAGTCTGCACAAGGGATGCCTAGCTTTCATAGTCTACGTGATGAAAGCGAGAGAAGAAAAGAAAATTGAAGATATACCGGTGGTGGCTGAGTACCCGGAAGTATTTCCTGAGGACCTACCGGGACTCCCTCCGACCAGAATGGTCGAATTTCAAATAGACCTAGTGCCTGGTGCTGCACCAGTGGCCAAGGCACCTTACCGACTCGCTCCACCCGAGATGAAGGAACTAATGGTACAAATCCAAGAATTGCTGGATAAAGGATTCATTCGACCAAGTGTCTCTCCGTGGGTTGCACCGGTACTATTTGTTATAAAGAAGGATGGAACCCTATGGATGTGTATTGACTATCGTGATTTGAACAAGCTTACAATCAAGAATCGCTACCCTCTCCCAAGAATCAATGACTTGTTCGATCAATTACAGGGAGCCAGCTATTTCTCCATGATAGATTTAAGATTGGGATACCATCAACTAAAGATAAGGGAAGAAGACATACCCAAGACAGCCTTCAGGACTAGGTATGGACACTATGAGTACTTAGTCATGCCCTTCGGACTGATGAATGCACCTGCAGCATTTATGGACCTCATGAACCGAGTATGTGGCCCGTATCTAGACAAGTTCGTGATTGTGTTTATCGACGATATTTTGATCTACTCCCGTGGCAAGGAAGCGCATGAGAAGCACCTTAGACTGATTCTTGAGTTGCACAAGAATGAGAAGTTATATGCAAAGTTCTCCAAATGTGAGTTTTGGATGCGCAAAATCCAGTTTCTAGGACATGTTGTGAACAAAGAAGGTATTCAAGTAGATCCAACAAAGATAGAAGCCATTAAAAATGGGAAGATCCCTGAAACTCCTACCAAGATAAGGAAATTTCTTGGTTTGGCGGGATACTATCGGAGGTTCATCAAGGATTTCCCGCGAATTGTGCAGCCATTAACCGCACTAACCAAAAAGAATACAACCTTCATATGGGAAAAGGAACAGGATAAGGCGTTTGAGATGCTCAAGGAAAAGCTGTGCAGTGCACCTATCCTTGCCCTACCGGAAGGCGTCGAGGATTTCGTAGTTTATTGCGATGCCTCACGTCAGGGGTTGGGGTGTGTATTGATGTAGCGTGACAAGTTGATTGCTTATGCATCTAGATTGTTAAATGAGCATGAGAGAAACTACACTACTTATGATCTAGAACTGGGTGCCGTGGTGTTTGCACTTAAAATATGGAGGCACTATCTCTACGGTACCAAATGCGTCATTTACACTGATCACAAAAGTTTGCAACACATTCTGAATCAGAAAATGCTAAATATGCGCCAGTGAAGGTGGGTAGAGTTGTTGAGCGATTACGAATATGAGATTCGTTACCATCCAGGCAAGGCCAATATGGTGGCGGATGCACTGAGTAGAAAGGAAAGAGAAAAACCCCTTCGCGTCCATGCCTTAAGAATGAGCGTATATACTAGTCTTACCGCTAGATTAAAAGAGGCGTAAAGGGAAGCCCTTAAAGGGACAAGCTAACTGAAGAGATGCTAGCGGGAATGGAGAGGCGATTAGAAGTGAGTAATGATGGATTGTATAAGCATGAAGGAAGAACCTGGATACCAAAACATGGAGGAATTAGAGAGATAGTCCTAGATGAAGCCCATAAATCTAGATATTCGGTTCATCCGGGAAGTGATAAAATGTATCAGGATTTAGAGATTCTCTTCTGGTGGCCCAGATTAAAGAAATCCATTGCCACCTACATGGGGAAATGTTTGACGTGTGCAATGGTAAAAGCCAAAAACCAGAAACCATCAGGAACCTTACAACAGCCCAAAATCCCCAAATGGAAATGGGATAACATTACGATGGATTTTGTTACCAAGTTGCCAAGAACCTCTCGGGGGCATGATGCAATCTAGGTAATATTGGATAGGCTTACCAAATCAGCTCACTTCCTACCTATTCGAGAAGATTACGGTTTACCGAAGCTAGTGCGATTATACATCGATGTAATAGTAATAAGACATGGTGTGCCACTATCAATTATCTCAGACCGTGATAGTCGCTTCACTTCACGATTCTAGAAATCTCTCCAACAGGCCTTGGGGACCCGTCTTAACCTAAGCACTGCGTACCACCCTCAAACTGATGGACAAAGTGAAAGAACCATTCAAACCCTGGAAGACATATTGAGAGCTTGCGCAATCGACTTTGAGGGAAGTTAGGATAACCACCTTCCTCTAGTGGAGTTCTCCTATAATAACAGTTACCACGCAAGCATAAAAGCAGCCCCGTATGAAGCCTAATATGGTAGAAAATGCTGGTCACCATTAAGCTGGAATGAGATCGGTGATAGCCAAGTAATGGGACCCGATATCATGATGGAAACCACAGATAAGGTATTCAAGATTAAGGAGCGACTGAGAGTAGCCAGAGATCATCAGAAGAAATATGCGGATAGAAGACGAAAGCCCCTGGAATTTCAAGTGGGCGATAGAGTGATGCTAAAGGTCGCACCATGGAAGGGCACAGTCAGATTTGGCAAGAAAGGCAAGCTAAGCCCAAGATACATTGGACCATTTGAAATTCTACCGAGAGTTGGCCCGGTGGCATACCAATTAAAGCTGCCCCGAGAGTTGAGCTATGTACACAACACTTTCCATGTGTCTAACTTGAAGAAGTGTCTTGTAGACAAAGCCTTGGAATTACTGTTGAAGGATGCCAAAATAACTAACGAGTTGAAATTTGTGGAGGAGCTTATTGAGGTTACCGACCGATTAGTCCAGAGACTTAGACGCGGCCGTATACCCAAAGTTAAAGTGAGATGGAACTCTAGGCGAGGACCTGAATTCACGTGGGAACTGGAAGACGTGATGAGAAAGAAGTATCCACACCTCTTTAAGCCCACCCGTTCAGAACTTAATTGAAGCTAAAATTTCGGGACGAAATTTCCAAAACGGTGGGAGAATGTAACAACCGACTCCTAGGTCCAACCCTAACCCTAAATTTAGTGTAACATTTTTCATTCATGGTATTATTATGATTATCATTTTTGCATGATTACTTGATTAATTACATGCTTGATTGCCTTAATGATACCTTTATGCCTTGCCTTAGTCTAGAATTATTAAGCGGTTCCAGAAAATATTGAATCTACAATAGAAATTAAAACTTTAATTAAAATAAATAATATGTACAAATACATACGTATTCACGCACACACATATACCTAAACAATACTACACTTAAAAACTTATACAATTTAAAAACTACACTACACAACAAATTTACACCACATAATAAATTACAAAAAAAAAATATAAAGAAAAACACTCCCCCAACCACCATATTCGTCCCCCCCCCCTCTCCTCCACTCACCATCCTCCCTTAATTATCACAAAACCACCTCCACACTCTCCCCCTTTCCCCATACATGCATTCAAACTCCCAAACTCGTCTCTCCTTCTCTCTCTCTCGAAAATTCCCAGCCAAGAACCCAAAATCCTCTGCATTTCTTCTTTCTTCCAGCCAAGAAACTCAAAGATAAACTCCATTCCAACGTTGACCAAGAGCAAAACGTGCAAGAAAGTGGCATTTGGTGAGCATTTGTGCAAGATTCATGCAAGAACTTCAAAACAAGGAGTTGCAGCTTAATCCCATGAACCAACAGCTCCTTTACTCTTCTAATCATCCCAAAAATCATGAAACATCTCAAGGGTAAGCACCTATATACCCGAAACAAGGTTATTCCTTGAGTTTTCTTTACTTTCTACCATGAAATCTCACTTTCCTTGTTCACAGCAGCAACATGCGGCCATATCACTATTTTTGGTGAGATTCAAGACTTCAAGAAGGTATATTTAAAGTGTGTTCATGAACCTTGGGTTGGTGCACATGATTCCAACCCCGAAAACCCTCTTTTTCTAGCATTTTAGCAACAAACACCCACCCGTTTTGAAAAGCCTTTCAATCCATGTTAAACATCTGCTCTAAAACAGTTTATGAACTCTTTATGAAGCTGGTTTAAAAGTTAAATAATGGTTTGGTGATTTTTATGCTTGAAACATATCGGTTACACATGTGCAATGGTGATTAACACCCTCTAAAAGCATCAATGGTGACTTGTATGTATAAATCCGTGAGTTGAAGTTTTGTTCCAGTGGTTTGGTGTTATTAAACATGTAAAATTTATGACTTGGGGTATACATTATGAAAAGTGTGGTAAAATGGTTTAATGAGGTAAAACTAGGACCCGAAAAGTGGTAAAATTGGTAGATATTAGTAAAACTTAACAAATATCAAATTTTATAAGTTCCAGGCCCTAAATGATATATCTTAGTGTTAAAAACCGAATTTGGTGATTTATTGAGTTAAATTGTAAATTTTATGAATTTAATTAGCAAAATAGGCCTAAACGGGGAGATTTTGGAGAAAAAAGTTTTAAAAATTGTGTAACAAGTCTAAAACCATAGAATTTAGGTAATTTCAGTAACTAGGTGACCCAAAGGTGGTAATTTGGTAAAAAGTTTGGAGAAAATGGAGTATAATGCTCGGTTTCGGGTAAAAACGAGTCTAAACGGGTTTTAACGGGTTAGTCTAAAAGTGGACTTTTTATTGCTCAAATAACCCCAAGAATACTTTTAAAACAGATTATAATCATGGTTAGAAGCCCTTAAAACGTTATACTTGAGGTCATAGGTTGAAACTAAGAAATCTAAAACAAGATGCTTAAATTAACGGTTTTACCGTAACCGGTAACTTAAATTTTTGTGTTTTAAACCTCTCAAGTTAAAATCTGGAAATGTTAAGTTAAAACAAGCCTAAAAGTAGTTTAAAAACCCATAGGAACTAATGAGGGTCACTTTGGGTCAAGTATTGTAGAAAGCAACTTTTGGGGTCAAAATTGTAATTTTTGAAACTTGAGGGACCAATGTGTAAATTCCGTAAATATAACTAAATTTCAGTAATCTTATGTCTAGAAAACCCTTATTAAACTTGTTATAATATAAACAAACTTATAAAAGTCAAATAACTTATCATCCATATATCAAAACCCTAACTTTCCTAAAAAGGAAACTTTTTAACATAAACTTCTAAGGAACGAAGACACGTGAACGTGTGACCATAAAATACACTTAGATACACTTCCAATAGTCTAAGAACATTAGCTTATCACTTGTATCTTGATCATAGGGTGCTAGGACTTGGACTTGTTGATACTTGAAGGACCTTTGTTTGATTCTAAGGTGAGTTTCTAGTGTTCCCTTTTTACCACTATTTTGGGATGAGACATGCTATGATTGAACTAAAAATTATTGTGTGCTATTTTGAAATATATTTATATGTTGTGGCTAGCGTTAGAACCTGCATCTACTTGTATCACAATCATTAATTCTTGTGTGAACCGCTTGTTTTATATGAGTAGATCTACTTGGGGAATCCCTCACGCACAGTGCCTTCCGTCATAACCGGAAGGGTGCCCCACTGAGATCTTGCAGGGTCGTTTGTGTCATGTGATAGTCTTATAAGATACTATGGTGTACCACTTAGCAGGTATGGTACACTCTTTGAGGCTCAGTTTCCCCTATGGGATAACCGGTACAACGCAAATTTAGAAGAGGCTAGCCGGGGCTGAGTGTAGGGTTGATTGTGACCCCAAAATAGTGATACCTATGTTTTTAAAAATAACTTATGGACTCTGAAGAGTCCTTTTGTTTTTGACCTTTAAGCACTTGAACTCACCAACTTTTTAGTTGACACAATTTCTTTTTGAGCATGTTTCAGGTAACTCTTGATAAAGCTTGGATTTTAATGGAAACCTTATGGATGGCTTAGTACCGTGACTACCAATGGCATTACTCGATTTTTAAAAACTTTATTAGACATTTGAAATTCTTGTGTAACAAATTTGAATAATTTACAATGTGTGTGGATTTGATGTTTGGGCAAGACTTTCATAGCCCGGATATGATGTTTTAATGTAATGCCATGTGATTTCTCTTCTTGTGTTCTCTTATGATGGTTCGTTTCCGCTGCCATATATTGTTACTAGTCTGTGACGTCCCACCCTACCTGGGCCCGGGGTGTGACAAGAAGAATAGAGAATCAAATTACAGTGGAAATGAAAGTAATCAGAAGTCATACAAGAAACGTAATGTGTGATTGATGAAAAAGAAGTCAATTCAAGGTAACTTGACCAATTAAATAAGATTTACTTGTATTTTTATCAAAATTGTGGAACTATAAATTAGTGCATCAATGTATTAACGAAAGCTTAACTAAATACATTGGAAAGGAACTAGTTATACAAAAACATTAAACAACAATAGCTCTCACATGGATAGCTTTTGCTTTTCGTAACAACCTTAAATGTTATGGAGTTTTGATTCCTAATCCGTCTAAACACAATCCCGAACCAATCTAATCAAATTTGATAATAATCTTCATTGTAATCACCCTAATCGATCAAACATGGAACATAGTATTTATTGTTTTAATCAAAATCAAAACTGAACACAACACCACACGAATAACCCTTATGTAAGGCCCCGTTCCCGGGAACCCCACAGTTGGTCATTCATTGCATCATTCGTTATTAAAAACACCTTAAGTCACATTATTATAGGAATAACAATCACAGCTGAATAACTTAACCAAAAACCATTTCTTGCATTAATGATTACTTTTGGCAAATAAGACATTGTTCTTAAGTGTTACAAAAGAATATTTAGTTGCATTACAAGACAAAAATATCATAATTGCATAAAGGGATGCCAATCTCAATCCACCGAGTAGCTTCAGTCTCGTGCCATCCTCAGCAACGTCCTTACCTGCCAACTGATATGCATATAAAAAGTCAGCATTGCTGAGTGAGTCCTAGTTTAATAAAATAGAAAATACACTTTTGTGAACTTCATTTGGTGATTATTCATCAATATACATAATCAATCAGTAAGTGATTCATTATCTTTCTTTCTTTAACTTTCTCTTTCATTAACTAGGATTGCGCAAAGCAAGAGCCTACATTGTTGGTTGGCAACAGATGCCGAACCCCTGTCGGCAAACGTTTATCATGGTAGCTAACCCATCGACAATTGATCCACACTTCTAGGCACGAAGCCTGCTCATGAACTAGGATCCCATTCATTCATTGGTCAATCCCCAGGATTAGACCCCTGATGTACATCCTCATGGGCTGATACAGCCGTACATCAATTGAGCAAACAACCTCCTGGTCTTGAACCTCCATTCATTTGCTTGCAACGCTTTTCATTCACTATAAGGGATCGAGGGCAACATTCATTAAGTTTCACTATTCTTTTATTCCTTTGTGCCCACTTGTTATGGATAATACTAATTAAGATGCTCATTACTTAATCACATAACATGAAAATATGATTGACATAGTAAGAGCAGCACATAAGAAAGAACCAAGCATAATAATCCTTAAACAAGCATAATCTTTCCTTATATAGAAGTTCTCCACACTTAAATTCTATTCCTAAAATTTTCTAGAAAATCCCAAGTCTTTAGACAAATGCGGATGAACTTAGACAAATACGGATGAACAAATGTGGATGAACAAATACGGATGGATATTCTTAGGAAATATTCTAAGTGTCAGGAAGTGCGCATGAACCGAATGCGGATGACTAAAGCAAATACGCATGGACACTATAGCAAATGCGCATGGGCAAAACAAATGCGGATGAACACTTTGGTTGTACTAAGGGCAAATGCGGATGAACACTTTGGCTGTACTATGGGCAAATGTAGATGAACACAGCAAATGCGCATGAACAACACTTATGCGAATATTCAAGTGTAAATGTGGATGAACTAAACCAACCTGCAGTTACATCCTATGTTATATTCGTTTCCAAATCCTCATTCTTATACATTCTCAGCACTGATCTAGCATGCTAAACTCTTAGAACAAGCATACAACCACACAAATCGGTCAAGCATTCGAAACACACACTCACAAGCACAACAGGTGCAAAGCACATAGATCAATTATATTTTCAGTTGTAAAGCAGTAGGTAATATGCATTTCAACCCCAAACAAGTTAAAAACAAGTAAAACCGGGGATCTAGAACTCACCTCTAACAGCTTTCGAGTAAAACTCCACCAACCCGAGAGCACCAGGAGTTCTAGCACCTAAACAAGCAAGAACAAGCAGCCAGTCACAAAGAAACACATAAAAATCGGTCCAGTAGCATGAGCACAACTGAAAACCGAACAGATATACAAGAAAACCTCACCTTCTTGATGAATTTTAGCTTTCTCACTCTAAAAAAATCCAAAGAAGCTTCTTCCTCTATTTCCAGCCAAAAGCAGGTGTGAGAAATGAGGGTGTGGGCGGCCATACGTGCTTTTGAACCCATAATAGACAAGTTTTCCACTTGCACAACTTTAACCCCTTGACTTTGAGCATTTCACCTATCTTTCTTTTTCTTTTGCTGAAATTTTCCGGCCGTTACAAGTCCACCACCCTTAAATGGGTTTCGTCCCCGAAACCTATCACTCCTCGAACAGATGTGGGTAACGTTGTCTCATCTCTTCCTCAGTCTCCCACGTAGACTCGGATCCCTTCCTGTGCCTCCACTGTATTCGTACCAGTGGAACCGCCTTATTCCGTAATCTCTTCTCTTTTATGTCGATGATGGCCACTGGCTGCTCCACATAATTGAGTCGTTCATCCACCTCAATGTCCTCTAGTGGCAGTATCATATCTTCATCGGCTAAGCACTTTCTTAGGTGAGATACATGGAAGGTTGGATGAATTCCACTTAACTCATCGGGTAGTTCCAACCTATAGGCCACCTTTCCTACACGGGCTACTATCCTGAAAGGCCCAATAAATCTAGGGCTCAACTTTCCTCTCTTTCTTAATCGAATTATCCCTTTCCAATAGGACACCTTCAGCATCACTATGTCACTGACATTAAACTTGATCGGTCTTCGATGTCTGTTGGCATAGGATTTTTGCCTATCTTTGGCGGCTTTCATATAGGCTTTAATTCTGCCTAGCTTCTTGTTGTCCGATTTCCCCCCAACAAACAGAGGTTTTACATTTCCTGCCATAGAGCATCTCATACGGGGGCATACCAATACTAGCATGGTAGCTGTTTTTGTATGAGAACTCTGCCAACGGTAGGTGACTATCCCAACTTCCACCAAAGTCTATGATACATGTCCGGAGCATGTCCTCTATGGTCTGGATAGTTCTTTCGGATTGGCCATCCATCTATGGGTGGTATGCTGTACTGATGTGCAATTTGGTTCCCATCACATCATTGAACTTCTTCCAAAATTTGGATGTAAACCTTGTAACTATCTTATTGATGAACAATTCGGCTAGCCGTTTCGAGTGATACGTCTCTCGGATGGGTATAAAGTGAGCACTCTTCGTCAGTCTATCCACTATATGGCATCATAACCTTTAGCTGTACGAGGTAGCTTCATTATGAAATCCATAGTAATATGCTCCCACTTCCATTCGGGAATTTCCAAGGATTGGATTTTCCCGTATGGCTTCTGATGCTCTGCCTTAACCTGGAGACAGGTTAAGCATCTTTCTACATACCTCACTATGTTGGCTTTCATTCCTGGCCACCAATAATTCTTCTTTAGGTCCTGGTACATCTTGTTGGTTCCTAGGTGAATGGAGTAGCGAGTCTTGTGAGCTTCATCCAACACTTTCTCTCGCAGACCTCCATGTTTAGGAATCCACATGCGCCTAAACCTTGTTTTGACACCATTGGCATTTTCTTCCAGGCTCGCGATCTGCCCTTTCATCCTTTCTTTATTAGAGTGCTCGGGCTTTAGAGCCTCTTCTTGAGCTTCACCCACTTGCTTTATCACCTCATGAGTAACGATCAACTGGTAAGATCTCACCCGAATCGGTTCCCGGTTTTCCTTCCGGCTTAGAGCATCAGCTACCACGTTAGCTTTACCCGGGTGATAATGAATCTCACAGTAGTAGTCTTTTATGAGTTCCAACCATCGTCGATGTCGTATATTAAGATCCTTCTGCTCGAAGAAATACTTTAAGCTTTTGTGATCAGTGAAGATGGTGCACTTCGTCCCGTACAGGTAGTGCCTCCAAATCTTTAATGCAAAGACCACAACCGCCAACTCCAAGTCATGAGTAGGGTAGTTAGCCTCAAGGATCTTTAACTGTCGGGATGGATAGGCTATAACCCTTCCTCGTTGCATCAGCACACAACCCAATCCCGAATAAGAAGCATCTGAATAGACCACCAAGTCTTTATTCCTTTGGGTAACGTCAGACAGGAGCTTGAGACAATCTTGTCTTTAACTCTTCGAAAGCATTCTCCTACACTTGAGCCCATACGCACTTCACATCCTTACGGGTCAATTTAGTCAATGGTGAAGCTATCTTGGAAAAGTCTTGGATGAACCTTCTGTAGTAGCCTGCCAAACCCAAGAAACTATAGATCTCGGATGGTGTCTTTGGAGTCTTCCATTGCATAACCGCCTCTACCTTCGCCGGGTCCACCATAATCCCTTCAGAATTAACCACATGACCCAAAAACTATACTTCCCGCAACCAGAACGCGCATTTGGAGAACTTAGCATATAACTTCTCTCTTCTAAACATCTCCAATACCTCGTGAATATGACCGGCGTGCTCTTCTTCACTCTTCGAATAAATCAGGATATCGTCAATAAACACAATCACTGATTTATCCAACATCGGCCAACACACCCGATTCATCAAATCCATAAAAGCAGCTGGCGCGTTGGTTAATCCAAAAGACATAACGAGGAATTCGTAATGCCCGTATCGTGTTCAAAATGCGGTCTTTGGGATATCCTGCTCTTTAACTTTTAGCTGATGATAACCAGATCGGAGGTCTATTCTTGAGAACCAACTGGCGCCTTGGAGCTGATCAAACAAGTCATCAATCCTTGATAGTGGGTACCTGTTCTTCACCATCAACGTTTTCAACTCACGGTAGTCGATGCACATCCTCATACTACTGTCCTTCTACTTTAAAAACAAGACCGGAGCACCCTAAGGAGAGATTCTCGGTCGGATAACAACTCTTGCAACTGGGTCATCAATTCCTTCATCTTGGAGGGAGCGAGATGATACGGTGCCTTTGCAACAGGTTGGGCACCAGTATCAGATCAATCTGGAACTCGATCTCGCGGTCAGGTGGTACCCCTGGTAGGTCTTCGGGAAACACATCGGGGAAATCGCATACCACCGGCACGCCTGATAGCTGAGGCACGATAGCACCCACATCCTTCACATAGGCCAAGTAAGTATCACACCCGTGTCTCATAAACTTCTCTGTCGTGATCATTGAGATTACTCGCGTGTAATGCACTCCTTGTCTCATGTATCGTAACCAAACTACCATCGGGCGCAGTCAGACAAATCGTCTTCTTTTGGCACATGATGTTCGCTTCATAGGCCGCCAACCAATCCATCCCTAACACCACATCAAAACCTCCTAGGGCCATCACATATAATCTAGCAGGAAACTTATGACCGTCCAACTCTACGAGGCAATCGTCTATCACATCAGTCACTTTGGTGGACTTTCCTATCGTTGTCTCTACATAGAAGGGCACGTCTGTCTTCTTATTCCTACCATGCATTTCACAACAAAAGGTAGCAGATACAAAACTTATACTAGCACCCGAATCGAAGAGCACAGAAGCATACAATTGGTTTACCAAAAACATACCTGAAACTACTTCAGGGTCCAATCTGGCTTCTTCCCGGGTCATGTTGAATGCCCTTGCCTTGGATTTAGTGCTCTCACTTCTCCCTTTCTCACCCATAGTCTGGGTCCCTGAGCTCCCTGCTCCACCTTCTTGCAATCTCGGCCCGAGTGGCCTACCTCCCCATATTGAGAGCATCGTGGTACCCTGCACTCTTTAGCATAGTGTCCTTCGCCTCCACACTTAAAACACCGGTTCGACCCCACTCTACATTCACCCATGTGAACTTTTCCACACTTCTTACATTCCCTTACTTAATCCTGAGCGGCGATCATCAATCCTCAACTTCTTTTCCCCGATCCCATAGTGGTCACCCCTGAATCTCTTCCCATTACCGTTCTTGTTCCAACTCTTCTCAACCTTCCCCTGAATTGGCACCGGATCCCTCTCATCATACAACCTCCCGGCCAAGTCTACTGTAGACCTGAAAGTGCTCAGTCTAGCAGCTATCATGTTCCTCCTGATATCCACGGGCAGACCCTGCATGTACCTCTTAATCTTCTTGGACTCTGGAGTTACCAGATTCGACACCAGTCTTGCAAGTTCATTGAACTTAGAGGTATACTCTTGATGAGTCATGTTTCCAGCCTCCAAATACAAGAACTCCTCAATTTTGTCCAACTCCCGATGTGGACAATACTCCTCCAGTACCAATTCCTTCAAATCCGACCACCTCATCCTTGCAACAGATCGTTTCCCCTCGGCTTGGACAATGTTGTCCCACCAGCATAATGCCGAGTCAATGAAAGAATAGGAGGCAAACTTCACCTTTTGATCCTCCCGGCATTCACTGATGTCTAAAACCGCCTCCATCTCTTGAACCCAATGATGAGTAGCAGTAGCATTGCCATTATCATCAAAGGTCGGGGGTTTGCACCTCTGAAACGCCCCATAGGTGCACCCCTTAGCGGTCTCCTTCTCCCCCTCGCTATCATCATCATGAACTACCACCTTGGGACTAGATGGCTCTTCATCAGCTTTCTCCTTCTCCCCTGCATCTTTGGTCTTTTCACCATCCTTTACAGCCCTCAACACCTCGGTCACCACTGAAGGTAACACGTTTTGCATGACGTTGTAGACTTCGTCAGCGATAGCTTCCTTTACCGTAGACTTGAGGGTGGCTGATCCTTCACCCTCTTGGTGGCTATGATGATCCGTGTCCACATGAGTCGTCTCAGGAGCCTTAGCCTTGCTTCGGGTGACACGTGGCCCAGTAGTACGCTCGCCACGAGCACCACCTCGAGTTGCCTTCCCAGGTTTCCTACCCGCCATAAGATCTACCCCCTATAAGATTCAAACACTAACAAGGTCATTCAAGGTAATAGCTCTGATTTTGTTAAGTATAGTAAGTCTCTAATTACAGTGGCCAGTTGTGAGTAGCCACTTACTTTACTCTTCATCCCCTAAGCATTCCTTATCCAGACTACATCAGTATCCAAATCTGCTAAGCACATAAATCAAATAGCACACACACGTAATGCCGGTTAACTTCATGAAAAAATACCTGATGGCACGTAGCTACTTGGGCTGGCATCCCTTCATTAGGTCCGATTTTCAGTTTAAGTTTAGGTTTTGTAAAAGAATATACCCAATTCTCTTAACTTTGGCTCTGACACCAACTTGTAAGGCCCCGTTCCCAGGAACCCCATAGTTGGTCATTCATAGCATCATTCGTTATTAAAAACACCTTAAGTCACATTATTATAGGAAAAATAATCGCAGCGGAATAACTTAACCAAAAACCATTTCTTGCATTAATGATTACTTTTGCCAAATAATACATTGTTGTTAAGTGTTTAAAAACAATATTTAGTTGCATTACAAGACAAAAATATCATAATTGCATAAAGGGATGCCAATCTCAATCCACCAAGTAGCTTTAGTCCCGTGCCATCCTCAGCAACGTCCTTACCTGCCAACTGATATGCATATAAAAAGTCAGCGTTGCGGAGTGAGTCCTAGTTTAATAAAATAAAAAATACACTTTTGTAAACATCATTTGGTGATCATTCATCAATATACATAATCAATCAGTAAGTGATTCATTATCTTTCTTTCTTTAACTTTCTCTTTCATTAAATAGGATTGCACAAAGCAAGAGCCTACATTGTTGGTTGGCAACAGATGCCGAACCCCTGTCTGCAAACGTTTATCATGGTAGCTAACCCATCGACAATTGATCCACACTGCTAAGCACAAAGGCTGCTCATGAACTAGGATCCCATTCATTCATTGGTCAATCCCCAGGATTAGACCCCTGACGTACATACTCATGGGCTGATAGAGCCGTACATCAGTTGAGCAAACGACCTCCTGGTCGTGAACCTCCATTCATTTGCTTGCAAGACTTTTCATTCATCATAAGAGCCCGAGGTAACATTCATTAAGTTTCACTATTCTTCTTTTATTCCTTTGTGCCCACTTGTTATGGATAATACTTATTAAGATGCTCATTACTTAATCACGTAACATGAAAACATGATTGACATAGTAAGAGCAGCACATTAGAAAGAACCAAGCATAATAATCCTTAAACAATCATAATTTTCCTTATACAGAAGTTCTCCATACTTAAATTCTATTCCTAAAATTTTCCAGAAAATCCCAAGTCTTTAGATAAATGCAGATGAACTTAGACAAATACAGATGAACATAACAAATGCGGATGAACAAATGTGGATGAATAAATGTGGATGGATATTCTCAGGAAATATTCTAAGTGTCAGGAAGTGCGCATGAACCGAATGCGAATGACTAAAGCAAATACGCATGGGCACTGTAGCAAATACGCATGGGCAAAACAAATACGGATGAACACTTTGGCTATACTAAGGGCAAATGCAGATGAATAATTTGGCTATACTAAGGGCAAATACGGATGAACACAGTAAATGCGCATGAACAACACTTATGCGAATATTCAAGTCTAAATGCGGATGAACTAAACCAACCTGCAGTTTCATCCTAAGCTATATTTAGTTCCAAATCCTCATTCTTATACATTCTCAGCACCGATCTAGCATGCTAAACTCTTAGAACAGGCATACAACCACACAAATCGGTCAAGCATTCGAAACACACACACACATGCACAACAGGTGCAAAGCACACAGATCAGTTATATTTTCGGCTGTAAAGCAGTAGGTAATATGCATTTTTGCCCTAAACAAGTTAAAAACAAGTAAAACTGAGGATCTAGAACTCATCTCTAACAGCTTTCGAGTAAAACTCCACCAACCCGAGAGCACCTGGAGTTCTAGCACCTAAACACGCAAGAAAAAGCAACCAGA
The DNA here is from genome assembly GCA_025506505.1 of Flaveria sonorensis. Classification (NCBI taxonomy): domain Eukaryota; kingdom Viridiplantae; phylum Streptophyta; class Magnoliopsida; order Asterales; family Asteraceae; genus Flaveria; species Flaveria sonorensis. The sequence goes on from CM046426.1 coordinate 27,943,129, forward strand.
CACAAAGAAACACACAAAAATTGGTGCAGCAGCATGAGCACAACTGAAAACCGAATAGATACACAAGAAAACCTCACCTTCTTGATGAATTTCAGCTTTCTCACTCTAAAAAAATCCGGTGAAGCTTCTTCCTCTGTTTCCAGCCAAAAGCAGGTGTGAGAAATGAGGTAATGGGCGGGGATACGTGCTTTTTAACCCATAATAGAGAAGTTTGCCACTTGTACAACTTTAACCCCTTGACTTGGAGCATTTCACCTATCTTTCTTTTTCTTTTGCTGAAATTTTCCTGGCCTTACACCTTAAAATCAATCACTCCTATTCAAAACATATCCACAACACTCCACAACCAACTACAAACACTTTTGTCTCAAAAATCCATTTAATCAATCCAAATGACATCTATCGATCCAAAGAATCCTTTTTCGACCATCAAGGGAAGGAAACAAAGTGAATATGACCAATAAACTACTCGTATTTCACTAGAGAAGAATTGAGAATTAAGTTACAGTGAATACGAAACTAATCAGACATAAAACGAGAAACGTATTGTGTGATTGATGAAAAAGAAGTAAAATGAAGGTAACCTGACAAGTTAAATAAGATTTATTTGCATTTAATCAAAATTGTGCAACTATAGATTGGTGCATCAATGTATTCACGAAAGCTTAACTAAATACATAGCAAAGGACCTAGTTATACAAATACATTAAACAATTATAGTTCCTGCATGGATAGCTTTTGCTTTTCGTAACAACCTCAAATTGTATGGAGTTTTGATTCTTAAGCCCTCTAAACATACTCCTGAACCAATATAATCAAATCTGATTTTTATATTCATTGGAATTACACTAATCGATCACACATGGAACATATATCAATTGCTTTAATCAAAACCAAAACCAAACATGACACCACATGAATAACCCTTAAAATCAATCCACTCCTGCCTAAAACTTACCCTCAACATTACGCAACCAATTTCAAACACTCTTGTCTTAAAAATCCATTGAATCAATCTAAATGACAACTATCGATCCACATAATCCTTTATAGACCATCAAGGGAAGGAAACGATTTGCAAAGGACCAATAAACTACTCTTATTTCACTAGAGTAGAATAGAGAATCAAATTACAGTGGAAATGAAAGTAATCAGACGTCATACAAGAAACGTAATGTGTGATTGATGAAAAAGTAGTCAATTCAAGGTAACCTGAGCAATTAAATAAGATTTACTTGTATTTTTATCAAAATTATGGAACTACAAATTGGTGCATCAATGTATTCACGAAAGCTTAACTAAATACATTAGAAAGAAACTAGTTATACAAAAACATTAAACCATAATAGCTCTCTCATGGATAGCTTTTTCTTTTCGTAACAACCTTAAATGTTGTGGAGTTTTTATTCCTAAGCCTTCTAAACACACTACCGAACCAATATATTCAAATTTGAAAATAATCTTCATTGTAATCACCCTAATCGATCACACATGGAACATAATTTTTATTTTTTTATCAAAACCAAAACCGAACACAACACCACACGAATAACCCTTAAAATCAGTCACTCCTGTCCAAAACATATCCACAATTCTTCACAACTGTAACAATCGTATTCTAGGTCCTACTTTAAACTTTAATATAATCTAGCATTATTTACTTTTTATTATTAATATTATTTTCTTTCTTCCATGTTAATTGTTTACATTCTTAATTGCCTTAGAAGATTCGTCTACGTCTAGCCTTAGTTTAGAAATTATTAAGTGATTTCAGAAAAATATAAAATCTATGCTAGAAATTAAAATTTTTAAGTAAAACAAATAATATGTGTGTGTATACCTACACATTTACAGCACACTTACATGTATATGTAACATTACACATTAAAACTTACAAACTAGAAATTACCATCTTCTAGACTAAACAACAAAACTAATTACAAAAAAAAAAGTGAACTTCCCCCCTCTCTCTCTACTTCGCCCCCCCCCCCCCCCCCATCCACCACCACCATATTCCCCTTGAACCTCCCAAACCCATTTACACACTCCACTCTTCCTCATTTCCCCATACATCAATTCCCTACTTCCAACCTCTTCTCCCTCACTCTCTCTCATGAAAATTCAGCCATGAACACCCACAAATCTGCAACTCTTCTCCATTCCAGCCAAGATTTTCGAAGACTAACATCATCCTAACATCAACCGAGTGCAAAAAAAGATAGAAAGTGAATTTTAGTGAGTTTTCATGCAAGGTTCTTGCAAGAACAAGGTAATTCCAGCTCAAGTTTGTGAACCAACAGCTCTCACACTCTCCAAATCATTCCAAAAGCACAAAACATCTAGAGTAAACTTTTGATATTTCCTACTGCATTTTGGGAACTCTCAAAATCTTACAAGGTATCTTTTAAAGGTAAAACGTGAACCAAGGTTGGTGCACACGTTTGCACCCCCGAAAACCCCATTTCTCATGAGTTTAAGCGCCTAAAACCCCACTATTTTGAAAACCCCTTGACCCATGTTAAAACCTGCTCACAAACAGTTTATGAACATCATAATAACCTTGGTTAAAATTTACAAAAAGGTTTGGTGACGTTTATGCTCAAACTATGGGGAATAGATTAGTTTAAATGTGGTATTTACAATTGTGCTATGAATGCAAAAATCTGTTAGTTAAAGCTTTTTTCCAGTAGTTTGGTGATATTAAACATATAAAATTCATGGTATTTGTTGAAAAGTGGTAAAATTATCAAAAATAGTCAAAACTTAAAAAGTTTAAAGTTTAAAAAGTTCCAGGCCTTAAAATAAGTATTTTAGTGATAAAAACCTTATTTGTTGATTTATTGGGTTAATATGTGATTTTTATGTATTTATTTACCTTTAGATAAAATTTTAAAAATAGTGTAACAAGCCTAAAACCAATAAGTTCATGTTATTTTAGTAAGTTATAACCCCCAAGATGAGATTTTGGTGGAAGGAGTGGAAGAAAATGGATTTGACCTTTCGGTCGGGTAAAATAAGTTTTTAACAAGTGTATTGTAAAACGAGGCTTTATGATCTTATGACCCAAAAACTCATTTTAAATAGATTATAAAACCTACTAGAAGTTCTTAGTAAGTAATATTCAAGTTTTGGTTGATTGATATCAACGATCTAAAACTAGATGCTTAAATTTGTCGGTTTTACCGTAACCGGTAACTTAAAAATTTGTGTTTTAATCCCACAAACTAAATTCTGGAAATTTGGAGTTTTAACAAGCCAAAGAGGTTATAAAAGCCTTAGGAAATTAACAAGGGTCATATAGGGTCAAGAAATAGAAAGAAAGCAAACTTTAGGGTAAAAATTGTAAATTTTGAAACTTGAGGGGCCAAAGTGTAAATTCTGCAATTTCACCTAAATTTCGACCAGCATCTAACTAAAAACACTTGGTAAACTTATTTTCACTTATACAAACTGATAAGAACCATAAAAACTTGTCATTCACATGAGGAAACCCTAACTTTCCTAAAAAGAAAACTTTTTGGATGCAAACTCTCAGAAAGGAAGCTACATGAACTTGTGACCATAAACCACACCTAGTCACACATACAATAGTCTAAGAACATATAGCTTACTACTTGAATCTTGATGCTAGGGTGCTAGGACTTGAATCTTTTTCTGTGCTCGAAGAACCGTTGACGAAGCATGCTATGTTTGATCTAAAATTATTTATGTGCTATTATGTGATACTTATATGTTGTGGTTAATGTTAGAACCTGCACTTACTTGTATCACAATCATTAATTCTTGTGTGAACCGCTTGTTCTATATGGGTAGATCTACTTGGGGAATCCCCCACACACAGTGCCTTCCGGCATGACCTAATGACTTAACAGGAAGGGTACCACACTGAGATCCTGCGTGATTGTTTGGGTCATGTGACAGATATTATAAGATGCTATGGTGAACCATCCAGCAGGTATGGTGCACTGTTTGAGCCTCAGTTTTCCCTATGGGTTAACCAGCATTAACATAAGTTTAGAAGAGGCTAGATGGGACTGAGTGCAGGGTTGATTGTGACCCCACAACAATGATACTTATGTTTTTAAAATTAACTTATGGATTCTAAGAGTCCTTTTATTTTTAAACTTTAAACACTTGAACTCACCAACTTTATAATTGACACAAAAATCTTTTAAGCATGTTTCAGGTAATCATTGATGGAAGCTTGGTTTTGTTAAAGAAAAACATATGGATGACATAGAGTTATGACCACCTATGACACCACTTTTTTTGAAGCATTTTGGACAATTTGATTTCACTATCTGTTGAACTTTTGAATATTTTGTATTGGGGCTTCTGCCTTATGTTATGGGCTAGACTTTTACCACCCGGTTAAGTTATTTAATGTAGTGTCATGTGATTTCTCTCCTTGTGCACTCTTGTGATGGTTAGTTTCTGCTGCCATGTATATTGCCAGTCTGTGATGTCCTACCCTCCTTGGGCCCGGGGTGTGACAGATTGGTATCAGAGCCAAAGGTTGTAGAGAAGTCGGGAATACCTTAGTAGACCCTAGGCTACAACCCTGATACCTTAGAACCGTCCTTGTTTTGGAATGTGTTGGAGTGAACGGGTTGGGTAAATTGATGATTACACTTGATCAACGTAATCATGAATTTACATGACGCGTAAATTCCGACATACCCCCCCCCCCCGAGTGATAATAAAATGTTTCTTTTAAGGGGGTAAATGATTTTGGAATTGTTTTTATGTGGTTAAACCTTATAAACTGTCTTATTGTACCTTTGTAACCCTGTGCAGATGCTTATTATTGATACTATTAACATTATTATTATTATTATTATTATTATTATTATTATTATTATTATTATTATTATTATTATTATTATTATTATTATGTGATGAGCTATGGGAAACCAAATTACTCATGATAATCTTATACAGGATTTCAAAACTATGACAGACAATGGAAAAGCACCCGCATACCCAGCTGATGATACTGCTACTGTTGGAAGGCTTAGGAGGGCAACGCTTCCATCACAGTATGAGGAGTACCAATGAAGATGCAGCGATCCCGGATGGATTTCAGTGACATCTGATGACACTGAACCCTCGGAGGACTCTTCACCATCATCCTAGGAGAAAAGCAGAACACGCTACCACTCGCCACCCGTCACTACACCTACTCTCTCACCTATCCCGCCTATTGGGAATAGGGGTGCGCGTGTCATACGCGACCGTGTAAGAGCACCAGGCCAGGAGCATCCGTTTCCTTTAGGATGCCGCCCCCTCCACCACCTCTTGCGACGGCTCCAGCACCAGCACCTCTGGTGATTGACCCGCCCAGACACCACATGCGTGACGAGTACTGGATGTCACCCAGGCGTAGTATGTATGACGGCCCGAGTGTCCTTGCTAGAGACCCCGACTCTTAGTCTAGCCGTTGGGCTAGTGACTTTGGTCCTTCAGACCCCACACTGGGTGACATACTTAGGACTATTTAGCGTCATGAGGTGTGACATCCGGTAATTTTCCGTTACCAAACTCCGTTAGTTCCGTTAAGTCTTGCATACACGTGTCGGGAGCACACACTAGTTGTCGTTGAACGTTGGTGACTTAATAATAATTAATAATGTTAAACAATAATTTCTATGTTGATTATTGGTTGTGATTATGTGATTTAAATATTATTGTGAATTTTATCGCGTAACGTGGAAACGTGTATATTTATTTCGTGTGTTTTGTGATAAATGGAAATTATGCATGATTGTTATTTGTGACTAATAATAATTGTGTTTAGTAGTTAAAAACTATCTAAAAACTATTCAAAGAGTCTAATTTTTATAAAATACAATTACAAGGGTTAAAAGGGTAATTATGGATTATTAATTAAAACAAAATCAAAAACCCTAATCCCCTAACCCCAATCGGCCGCGACCTCACTTTCTCTCCCTCTCCCTTTGCGATTTCGGCCAAGAACACCCACAAAGCATCGGTTTTGGATCGATTTCAAGCTCCACAACACATTGGAACATCGATTCTTGTTTTCTTTCGCGAATTAAAGGTTAGTTTTGTGTTTTCATGCATTATTGGTGTTAGCCGAAACCCTAATTCGAAATTGATGATGTGGAGGTCGAATCTTGATTGTTTGGTGATGTTAATATGTTAGTTGGATTGTATATATGCTAGTTAACGTTGATTATGCAAGAAAGTTTGGATTTTGGTTGTTTGTTCATATGATCATCTTTGCCGAGAGGTTGAGGCGATTTTGGATCAAATTGGATGTTGAATGTTGGTTGTTTGATGTTGTAATGATGCTAGTTAGGTTGTATGCATATTAGTTAACGTCGATTTGCAAGAAAGCTTCGATTTTGATTTATGGTTCATAGGTTACTAAGACTAGTAACTTTATTTTGCATGAATTGATGATTTGATGATGTATGAATGTTATGGATGTGTTTGTGATGATGATTAGATGCTAAGTTGATGATATGAACAATTGAAAAACAAGAAGATGTCTTATAGTTCATACTTGCTAAAATAGTAACTTTTGGTATTGAACGTTGATGAATCATGATGATTAAGTGTTGTTGATCATGTTTAGATGTTGTCATGGACTTGAATTGGTATGTAAATGATGAATCCATGAATGTCTTGGGTGTTTGATGAAATTGGGATGTACTTTCCCAAAAGGGAAACTTTATTTGTGCAAATTCTTGAATTGGATGATTTGAGCATGTTCGGGATATTAGAACCATGCTAGTGTATTCATGGATGGTTTCTAAGATGATTAAATGTGTTGTTTAGGTTATAGAGTGGATTTGGTTTGTTACCTGTTTTTGGCCTGTGTGATTCGCATGACTTGTATGATATTTGGTTGTATGATGACCTAGGTAGTACATGTGGTAATGTAGTGCTATATGTAATCAAGTTGTATGTTGATCATGTATGATATGCGTTGTGTTAGTTTTAACGAGTTATCACCTCTAATGTCACCAACGGGTCAAACGGGTCAACTGGGTCAAATGTGTCTTGTATTCTAAAACTTGAGTTCCTTGGTTTGTAGAGCACTTAGGGTTTCATATTGATTCTGTGTGCACGTACTTATGTACTCTTGTATTCTAGGTACCTTTGAAGGGTTGTCTTTGCACCTATCACTTTCTCTTTAGTCATTATCTTTACACACCAGGTGAGTTCTTGCCCCACTCATTTTACATAATCTCTTTTGGGGGAGATAGCATACTGTTGATCACAAACGCTTTTATATATGAGTGTGTATAATATTGATATAGTGTTGTTTACCATGGAAAGTCCTCACACTTTCGGATTGTTAATATTGACTAGCGGGGAAATTTTGGGTAGTACTACTGGGTCTGACGAGCCCCACCTGTGCGACTCGAGGTCATACGGGTGCAATTTTGTCCTAACATATATTCGTCACGACCTGGTAAGTCGTGACGGGAGGCAACAAACGCCACAGTCAGCTTCGATCGCGAAATCACTATGATTAATATTTTATGTTAATAGACTAGCTATCTATTGCAATACACTACTTATGCTTTGAAAACTGTTGATTGGTTTATATTTAACGCAAACTCTTGAACTCACCAACCATGTGTTGACTTGTTTAGTATGCTATTCTCAGGTTAAGGTTGCCAGTTGCCTAGGAGCACGCACGTCAGCATTGTTGAGTTGTCTACATTTGCTTGTTTACAAATTTGGGATTATTTTCATATTAAACATTTGTGTTTGGGCGCGTATGTTTTGCGCATTCTCTTTACATACTACTTGTTTTGGGTTTTCTGGTTTTAAAAACGCTTCCGCAGTATTTTAAACGTTAACTCTGGTTTTGTTTATTAATCATATAGAGTCGTTCTTGGTAACTAATGACTGAGATCCTGGTATGTCACGCGCCTCGCGGTAAAACCCCGCACGCGGATTTTAGGGTGTGACAGATTGGTATCAGAGCCATTGGTTATAGGGAACTAGGTTGCATACACACACTAGACTATAACCGCACAGTTGTTAGTTACTTATCGCTTACTCTCCTTACTGTATACTCATTGGCATACGCAACACGTACTTCGCAGCATGGCATCGTCGTCCAGAAATTTAGGCAAGAGACCTGCACGATCTGAGTCACCTCCTACTTCTCCCGTACCTGATAGGGGATTTAACTGGCCCCGACATCCTTATCCTCCTGGCGAGATAGACTGGGATCAGCCTTTCATACCTCCTGAGCTCGATCCTCCGCGGAACTGGGATTTCTACCCCACCTACATAAACCGTATGGCTTATAGAGAGCGCGTACCACCAGTAGCACCTACACGACCTAGGACTAGGTCATCGACCGCCTCTACTTTGCCTACACTTCCTACCTTGAGCATCCCTCTGGAGCAGGCATTTGCAGCCCTAGTAGCCACACTGGACACAGAGCGACAGCGGATTAGAGGACTCACTGATGAGAACTCTGCATTACGATCTGAGATGCGTCAGCTGCGTTTCCAGGTAGAGACGCTTCAGGAGCGACTTCGATGGCCATTGGTGGACATCATACTCTGGCAGGCAACGTGGTAGCACTTAGTGGGCGCATGGACGCACAAGATCACCATAACATAGTGATCGATGATAGGTTTGCTGATTTAGAGGCACAGCTAGCAGCACTTCAGGTTGTTGAAGCCCCTGCACCTTTGGTGGACCCTGATGAGGAAGACCCAGAAGAAGAACCCGAGGAAGCCCCCGAAGAAGAACCAGCAGAGATGGATGAGGACAGTGACGGATCTGACGTACTGGACTGATTCTACTTTTAAATGACTTAGACTATGTAGTGTTTCTTTTCTTTGAAACCTATGTGGGAAGGGTTGTTTCCCACCCAACTGACAAACTTAAATTTTGACATTGATGGAATATTTTGTGACTCAATTGCAATTTATTTATCTTTGATATTATTTCTGTTATAAATGTTGTGGTTGTGGTGAATGCATTATTTCTTATTGTTTACTGTACCTTGATGAGATTAATGTGTTGGATGTTACTCATTATTGTAATTGTGAATTTTAAAGTGAAATATGGACGCACGTGGAAGAGGACGTGGGCGTGGTCGTGGACGTGGCGCCGGAGGCCGTGGAGCCGGAGCCATAAACATGACGCCTGCGGAATTGGCGGCATTAATTAACGAACATGTTCAGGCGGCAGTGGCTGCTGCCCAACCGGGACAACCAGCAGGTAAATGATAACAAGAGGTTAAACTGATTATCCTAGTTATTTGTCTAGGATATCTGACTAATGTTTGGGTTGTCAAAACAGGACCACCACCATGTACCTACAAGTCCTTCATGGACTGTAAACCCCATACCTACAGCGGGACGGAAGGAGCTGTAGGGCTTGTAAGGTGGTTTGAGAAGACAGAGTCTGTCTTCGCGAAATGCAACTGCCCGCCTGCTGATCAGGTGAAGTATGCCACCGGGACATTGGAAGGCGCAGCACTTTCCTGGTGGAATGCCCAGGTGCAAATGCTGGGTCAAGCCATGGCCAATGAACTACCTTGGGATGAGTTTAAGGGATTATGACCGAAGAATACTGCCCCCGAAATGAAGTGCAGAAACTGGAGATTGAGTTCTGGCAACTCAAAATGCAAGGCTCAGAAATTGAAGCCTACACGACTCGTACTCAAAGTATGGTAACTGCCTCCAAACAAATACACCCAACAACTACAACAAGCTATCCGAACAGCCCACAGGCTGACTGACCAGGCAGTTGAGCAAGGACGGTTACCCAAACGGGGTGCGGTGGCAAGCGTGCCCGACCAGAAACGCAAGTGGGATGGTTCAAGCAACAAGGGATCGTCATCCAGCAGCCAATCTCAACCTCAACAACAGCAGCAAAGTCAGCAACAGCAACGGAAGTTCGATAACAATCGAAGCTTCAACCAGGCGACTCCCTCAAATCAAGGACCCGGTGGGTATGGTGGAAGACTGCCGAAGTGCAACCGGTGTAACTACCACCATGTGGGTCGATGTGATAACTTCAAGTGCCAACGTTGTGGGAAGATTGGTCACGCAGCCAAAGACTGTCGGGGTGAACTGATGAAGAAGCCTCAACAATCACAAGAAACTCCGAAAGGTTGTTTTGAGTGCGGAAAAGAAGGCCATTACAGACGCAACTGTCCCCAACTTAAGAGGAATGGTAATGGCAACAACAACAATGGAACAACAGCAACAATAACAATGGCAACAACAATAACAACAACAATGGTAATGGCAACAACAATGGTGGAAACAACAATGGAGCCAAAGGAAGAGCCTTCGTCATTGGCTCAGGTGAGGCTCTAAACGATCCTACAACAGTAACTGGTAAATTTTCGGTTAATGGTTGTTTTGCTACCGTATTATTCGATACCGGAGCCGATAGAAGTTTCGTGTCCACTAGGTTCTGTAGTCTTTTAAGTGATATGCCCTCAGCCTTAGAATCTAAATACACCGTGGAGTTAGCTAACGGTACACAGATTCACGTAACGCATATTCTTAGAGACTGCAAGATAGAGCTTGCTGGTCATACATTCACCATAGATCTCATGCCTGTTACGTTAGGAAGCTTTGATGTGGTAGTAGGCATGGATTGGCTTTCCGATAAACAAGCGGAAGTCATATGCCACGAGAAGATCATACGGATTCCCATTGGTGAAGAAGTCCTTACGGTCAGAGGTGATAGGAGTGGTGCGGTGATAGGCATCATCTCGTTTATGAAGGCACAGAAGTTGTTACGAAAGGGTCGACTGGCCATATTGGCACTCGTCACAGATAAACAGATCGAGGAAAAGAAGATAGAGGATATCCCCGTAGTTCGTGAGTTTCCCGAGGTGTTTCCGGAAGACCTGCCTGGATTACCGCCTCATCGTCAAGTTGAATTCCAGATTGAGTTGACTCCAGGAGCCGCTCCAATTGCGAGAGCACCGTACCGGTTAGCTCCGAACGAACTGCAGGAATTATCTGCCCAACTACAAGAGTTGTTGGATAAAGGGTTCATCCGACCGAGTTCGTCGCCCTGGGGAGCGCCAGTTCTATTTGTGAAGAAGAAGGATGGTACATTTCGAATGTGCATTGACTATAGGGAACTGAACAAGGTTACTATCAAGAATAGATATCCCTTACCTCGTATCGATGATTTGTTTGATCAACTGCAAGGATCAAGCTATTACTCTAAGATTGATCTGAGGTCTGGGTATCATCAGCTGAGAGTTCGAGAAGAGGACATCTCGAAACTGCTTTCCGTACACGATATGGTCACTATGAATTTTTGGTCATGCCATTTGGGTTGACGAATGCACCAGCAGTATTCATGGACCTCATGAATCGCGTGTGCAAACCCTATCTTGATCAGTTTGTTATCGTCTTTATTGATGACATACTGATATACTCAAGGACCGAGGAAGAACATGGAGAGCACTTACGTTTAATCTTGGAATTACTTAGAAAGGAACAACTGTATGCAAAGTTTTCTAAGTGTGATTTCTGGATACGTGAGGTACAATTCTTGGGTCATATTGTCAACGAGAAGGGAATACATGTTGATCCTGCTAAGATTGAAGCGATAAAGAATTGGTCTGTTCCTAAGACACCAAGTGAGATACGACAATTCCTTGGATTAGCGGGATATTATCGACGATTCATTGAAGGATTCTCTAAGATTGCACAACCTCTCACAGCCTTGACTCACAAGGGAACGACGTACAAATGGGGTGAGAGTCAGGAATCTGCTTTTCAGTTGCTGAAACATAAATTGTGTAGCGCACCAATATTAGCGTTACCGGATGGTAGTGATGACTTCGTAGTCTACTGCGATGCGTCTATTCAAGGACTTGGATGCGTCTTGATGCAGCGGGATAAAGTGATAGCTTACGCCTCTAGACAATTGAAGATTCATGAGAAGAACTATACCACCCATGACTTGGAACTGGGTGCGGTAGTTTTTGCCTTAAAGATCTGGAGACATTACTTGTACGGTACCAAATGCACCATCTACACCGATCACAAGAGTCTTCAGCACATCTTTGAGCAAAAGGAGTTGAACATGAGGCAAAGACGCTGGGTGGAATTGTTAAACGACTATGATTGTGCTATTAAGTACCACCCGGGAAAGCAAATGTAGTTGCTGATGCGCTGAGTAGAAAAGAAACTGCTAAGCCTCGACGTGTGCGAGCTCTGCAACTAACGATTAGTACACAATTACCTGAACAAATCCGAGAGGCTCAACAGAAGCTTTGAAAGCAGAAAACATTGGGTCTGAATCGTTAAGGGGTATGGAAAAACAATTGGAAGTAAAAGCGGATGGAATTCGTTACTTCATGGATAGACTATGGGTACCTCTACACGGAAATCTGAGAGACTTGGTGATGAGTGAGGCTCACAAGTCCAAGTATTCTATACATCCTGGATCTGACAAGATGTACCACGATTTGAAGGCGCACTATTGGTGGCCTAACATGAAAGCAGATGTAGCTACTTATGTGAGCAAGTGTCTGACCTGCTCGAAGGTGAAAGTGGAGTATCAGAAACCATCTGGACTACTACAACAACCCGAGATCCCTATGTGGAAGTGGGATCAGATATCAATGGATTTTATTACTAAGTTACCTCGTACTTCTACGGGTTGTGATACAATATGGGTTATCGTGGATCGATTAACAAAGTCTGCTCATTTCCTAGCGATAAAGGAAACAGATAAGATGGAGAAATTAACCCGACTCTATTTGAAGGAGATCGTTTCGAGGCATGGAGTACCATCTCAATCATTTCTGATCGCGATTCTCGTTTCACATCACACTTCTGGCAGTCGTTGCAGAAAGCTTTAGGTACGCGATTGGATATGAGTACTGCTTATCATCCACAGACTGATGGTCAAAGCGAGCGTACTATACAGACTTTGGAGGACATGTTACGTGCTTGTGTGATTGACTTCGGGAATAACTGGGAAGTTCACCTACCATTGGTGGAATTTTCTTACAACAACAGTTATCACACTAGCATAAAGGCAGCACCTTTTGAAGCTTTATATGGGAGAAAGTGTAGATCACCAGTTTGCTGGGCTGAAATTGGTGATAGTCAATTAACGGGTCCTGAGTTAGTACACGAGACAACTGAGAAGATTGTTCAGATAAGAAACCGCATGGCCGCAGCGCGAGACAGACAGAAAAGCTATGCTGACAAGCGACGAAACCTTTGGAATTTCAAGTTGGTGACAAAGTTTTATTAAAGTCTCACCATGGAAAGGCGTAGTTCGGTTTGGTAAGCGAGGAAAGCTAAATCCGAGATACGTTGGACCATTTGAGATAGTGGAAAGAATTGGTCCAGTGGCTTATCGACTAGCCTTACCTGATTCATTGAGTGGAATCCATGATGTATTCCATGTTTCAAATCTAAAGAAATGTTTAACGGATGAAACGATGGTCGTACCGCTGGAAGAAGTTCAAGTAGACGAACAGTTACGCTTCATTGAGGAACCTGTCGAAGTGATGGATCGTGAGGTGAAAACGCTTAAGCAAAGCAAGATACCCATCGTCAAAGTTCGTTGGAACTCGAGACGTGGACCAGAATTCACGTGGGAACGTGAAGACCAAATGAAGCTTAAGTATCCTCAGCTATTCGAAAAGACGATGCCAGCCGGCGAAGGTACTGATTAAATTTCGGGACGAAATTTCTTTCAACATGGGGATGATGTGACAACTCATCCAAAACTCACACGATTTCGATTTCCTTGTGCCAATGCAGTAGACCAGTGATGGAACACTCACCATGTAACGCAATTTTCGGGACGAAAATTCTTTCAACATGGGGATAATGTGACATCCGGTAATTTTCCGTTACCAAACTCCGTTAGTTCCGTTAAGTCTTGCATACACGTGTCGGGAGCACACACTAGTTGTCGTTGAACGTTGGTGACTTAATAATAATTAATAATGTTAAACAATAATTTTATGTTGATTATTGGTTGTGATTATGTGATTTAAATGTTAATTGTGAATTTTATCGCGTAACGTGGAAACGTGTATTTATTTCGTGTGTTTTGTGATAAATGGAAATTATGCATGATTGTTATTTGTGACTAATAATAATTGTGTTTAGTAGTTAAAAACTATTTAAAAACTATTCAAAGAGTCTAATTTTTATAAAATACAAATTACAAGGGTTAAAAGGGTAATTATGGATTATTAATTAAAACAAAATCAAAAACCCTAATCCCCTAACCCAATCGGCCGCGACCTCACTCCCTCTCCCTCTCCCTTTGCGATTTCGTCCAAGAACACCCACAAAGCATCGGTTTTGGATCGATTTCAAGCTCCACAACACATTGGAACATCGATTCTTGTTTTCTTTCGCGAATTAAAGGTTATTTTGGTGTTTTCATGCATTATTGGTGTTAGCCGAAACCCTAATTCGAAATTGATGATGTGGAGGTCGATTCTTGATTGTTTGGTGATGTTAATATGTTAGTTGGATTGTATATATGCTAGTTAACGTTGATTATGCAAGAAAGTTTGGATTTTGGTTGTTTGTTCATATGATCATCTTTGGCCGAGAGGTTGAGGCGATTTTGGATCAAATTGGATGTTGAATGTTGGTTGTTTGATGTTGTAATGATGCTAGTTAGGTTGTATGCATATTAGTTAACGTCGATTTTGCAAGAAAGCTTGATTTTGATTTATGGTTCATAGGTTACTAAGAATAGTAACTTTATTTTGCATGAATTGATGATTGATGATGTATGAATGTTATGGATGTGTTTGTGATGATGATTAGATGCTAAGTTGATGATATGAACAATTGAAAAACAAGAAGATGTCTTATAGTTCATACATTGCTAAAAATAGTAACTTTTGGTGTTGAACGTTGATGAATCATGATGATTAAGTGTTGTTGATCATGTTTAGATGTTGTCATGGACTTGAATTGGTATGTAAATGATGAATCCATGAATGTCTTGGGTGTTTGATGAAATTGGGATGTACTTTCCCAAAAGGGAAACTTTATTTGTGCAAATTCTTGAATTGGATGATTTGAGCATGTTGGGATATTAGAACCATGCTAGTGTATTCATGGATGGTTTCTAAGATGATTAAATGTGTTGTTTAGGTTTATGAATGTGGATTTGGTTTGTTACCTTTTTGGCCTGTTGTGATTCGCATGACTTGTATGATATTTGGTTGTATGATGACCTTGGTAGTACATGTGGTTAATGAAGTGCTATATGTAATCAAGTTGTATGTTGATCATGTATGATATGCTGTTGTGTTAGTTTTAACGAGTTATCACCTATAATGTCACCAACGGGTCAAACGGGTCAACTGGGTCAAATGTGTCTTGTATTCTAAAACTTTGAGTTCCTTGGTTTGTAGAGCACTTAGGGTTTCATATTGATTCTGTGTGCACGTACTTATGTACTCTTGTATTCTAGGTACCTTTGAAGGGTCTTTGCACCTATCACAGTTCTCTTTAGTCATTATCTTTACGCATCAGGTGAGTTCTTGCCCCACTCATTTTACATAATCTCTTTTGGGGGAGATAGCATACTGTTGATCACAAACGCTTTTATATATGAGTGTGTATAATATTGATATAGTGCTGTTTACCATGGAAAAGTCCTCACACTTTCGGATTGTTAATATTGACTAGCGGGGAAATTTTGGGTAGTACTACTGGGTCTGACGAGCCCCACCTGTGCGACTCGAGGTCATACGGGTGCAATTTTGTCCTAACATATATTCGTCACGACCTGGTAAGTCGTGACGGGAGGCAACAAACGCAACACAGTCAGCTTCGATCGCGAAATCACTATGATTAATATTTTTATGTTAATAGACTAGCTATCTATTGCAATACACTACTTATGATTTGAAAACTGTTTATTGGTTTACCCATTAACGCAAACTCTTGAACTCACCAACCATGTGTTGACTTGTTTAGTATGCTATTCTCAGGTTAAGGTTGCCAGTTGCCTAGGAGCACGCACGTCAGCATTGTTGAGTTGTCTACATTTGCTTGTTTACAAATTTGGGATTATTTTCATATTAAACATTTGTGTTTGGGGCGCGTATGTTTTGCGCATTCTCTTTACATACTACTTGTTTTGGGTTTTCTGGTTTTAAAAACGCTTCCGCAGTATTTTAAACGTTAACTCTGGTTTTGTTTATTAATCATATAGAGTCGTTCTTGGTAACTAATGACTGAGATCCTGGTATGTCACGCACCTCGCGGTAAAACCCCGCACGTGGATTATGAGGGTGTGACAGATTGGTATCAGAGCCATTGGTTATAGGGAACTAGGTTGCATACACACACTAGACTATAACCGCACAGTTGTTAGTTACTTATCGCTTTCTCTTTTCACTATATACTCATTGGCATACGCAACACGTACTTCGCAGCATGGCATCGTCGTCCAGAAATTTAGGCAAGAGACCTGCACGATCTGAGTCACCTCCTACTTCTGCCGTACCTGATAGGGGATTTAACTGGCCCCGACATCCTTATCCTCCTGGCGAGATAGACTGGGATCAGCCTTTCATACCTCCTGAGCTCGATCCTCCGTGGAACTGGGTTTCTACCCCACCTACATAAACCGTATGGCTATAGAGAGCGCGTACCACCAGTAGCACCTACACGACCTAGGACTAGGTCATCGACCGCCTCTACTTTGCCTACACTTCCTACCTTGAGCATCCCTCTGTAGCAGGCATTTGCAGCCCTAGTAGCCACACTGGACACAGAGCGATAGCGGATTAGAGGACTCACTGATAAGAACTCTACATTATGATCTGAGATGCGTCAGCTGTGTTTCCAGGTAGAGACGCTTCAGGAGCGACTTTCGATGGCCATTGGTGGACATCATACGCTGGCAGGCAACGTGGTAGCACTTAGTGGGCGCATGGATGCACAAGATCACCATAACATAGTGATCGATGATAGGTTTGCTGATCTAGAGGCACAGCTAGCAGTACTTCAGGTTGTTGAAGCCCCTGCACCTTTGGTGGACCCTGATGAGGAAGACCTGGAAGAAGAACCCGAGGAAGCCCCCGAAGAAGAACCAGCAGAGATGAATGAGGACAGTGACGGATCTGACGTACTGGACTGATTCTACTTTTAAATGACTTAGACTATGTAGTGTTTCTTTTCTTTGAAACCTATGTGGGGAGGGTTGTTTCCCACCCAACTTACAAACTTAAATTTTGACATTGATTGAATATTTTATGACTCAATTACAATTTATTTATCTTTGACTATTATTTCTGTTATAAATGTTGTGGTTGTGGTGAATGCATTATTTCTTATTGTTTACTGTACCTTGATGAGATTAATGTGTTGGATGTTACTCATTATTGTAATTGTGAATTTTAAAGTGAAATATGGACGCACGTGGAAGAGGACGTGGGCGTGGTCGTGGACGTGGCGCCAGTGGCCGTGGAGCCGGAGCCATAAACATGACGCCGGCGGAATTGGCATCATTAATTAATGAACATGTTCAGGCGGCAGTGGCTGCTGCCCAACCGGAACAACCAGCAGGTAAATGATAACAAGAGGTTAAACTGATTATCCTAGTTATTTGTCTAGGATATCTAACTAATGTTTGGGTTGTCAAAACAGGACCACTACTATGTACGTACAAGTCCTTCATGGACTGTAAACCTCATACCTACAGCGGGACGGAAGGAGCTGTAGGGCTTGTAAGGTGGTTTTAGAAGACAGAGTCTGTCTTCGCGAAATGCAACTGCCCGCCTGCTGATCAGGTGAAGTATACCACCGGGACATTGGAAGGCGTAGCACTTTCCTGGTGGAATGCCCAGGTGCAAATGCTGGGTCAAGCCATGGCCAATGAACTACCTTGGGATGAGTTTAAGGGGATTATGACCAAAGAATACTGCCCCTGAAATGAAGTGCAGAAACTGGAGATTGAGTTCTGGCAACTCAAAATGCAAGGCTCAGAAATTGAAGCCTACACGACTCGTACTCATGAGTTAGCCACTTTATGCCCAGGGATGGTGAATGAAATGCACAAGAGGGTGGAGCATTATATACGGGGATTGGTGCCCGAAATTCAAAGTATGGTAACTGCCTCAACCCCACTACCATACAACAAGCTATCCGAACAGCCCACAGGCTGACTGACCAGGCAGTTGAGCAAGGACGGTTACCCAAACGGGGTGCGGTGGCAAGCGTGCCCGACCAGAAACACAAGTGGGATGGTTCAAGCAACAAGGGATCGTCATCCGCAGCCAGTCTCAACCTCAACAACAGCAGCAAAGTCAGCAACAACAACGGAAGTTCGATAACAATCGAAGCTTCAACCAGGCGACTCCCTCAAATCAAGGACCAGGTGGGTATGGTGGAAGACTGCCGAAGTGCAACCGGTGTAACTACCACCATGTGGGTCGATATGATAACTTCAAGTGCCAACATTGTGGGAAGATTGGTCACGCAGCCAAAGACTGTCGGGGTGAACTGATGAAGAAGCCTCAACAATCACAAGAAACTCCGAAAGGTTGTTTTGAGTGCGGAAAAGAAGGCCATTACAGACGCAACTGTCCCCAACTTAAGAGGAATGCTAATGGCAACAACAACAATGGGAACAACAACAACAATAACAATGGCAACAACAATAATAACAACAATGGTAATGGCAACAACAATGGTGGAAACAACAATGGAGCCAAAGGGAGAGCCTTCGTCATTGGCTCAGGTGAGGCTCTAAACGACCCTACAACAGTAACTGGTAAATTTTCGGTTAATGGTTGTTTTGCTACCGTATTATTCGATACCGGAGTCGATAGAAGTTTCGTGTCCACTAGGTTTTGTAGTCTTTTAAGTGATATTCCCTCAGCCTTAGAATCTAAATACACCGTGGAGTTAGCTAACAGCACACAGATTCACGTAACGCATATTCTTAGAGAATGCAAGATAGAGCTTGCTGGTCATACATTCACCATAGATCTCATGCCTGTTACGTTAGGAAGCTTTGATGTGGTAGTAGGCATGGATTGGCTTTCTGATAAACAAGCGGAAGTCATATGCCACGAGAAGATCATACCGATTCCCATTGGTGAAGAAGTCCTTACGGTCAGAGGTGATAGGAGTGGTGCGGTGATAGGCATCATCTCGTTTATGAAGGCACAGAAGTTGTTACGAAAGCGTCGACTAGCCATATTGGCACTCGTCACAGATAAACAGATCGAGGAAAAGAGGATAGAGGATATCCCCGTAGTTCGTGAGTTTCCCGAGGTGTTTCCGGAAGACCTGCCTGGATTACCCCGTCATCGTCAAGTTGAATTCCACATTGAGTTGACTCCAGGAGCCGCTCCAATTGCGAGAGCACCGTACCGGTTAGCTCTGAACGAACTAAAAGGAATTATCTGCCCAACTACAAGAGTTGTTGGATAAAGGGTTCATTCGACCGAGTTCGTCGCCCTGGGGAGCGCCAGTTCTATTTGTGAAGAAGAAGGATGGTACATTTCGAATGTGCATTGACTATAGGGAACTGAACAAGGTTACTATCAAGAATAGATATCCCTTACCTCGTATCGATGATTTGTTTGATCAACTGCAAGGATCAAGCTATTACTCTAAGATTGATCTGAGGTCTGGGTATCATCAGCTGAGAGTTCAAGAAGAGGACATCTCGAAAACTGCTTTCCGTACACGATATGGTCACTATGAATTTTTGGTCATGCCATTTGGGTTGACGAATGCACCAGCAGTATTCATGGACCTCATGAATCGCGTGTGCAAACCCTATCTTGATCAGTTTGTTATCGTCTTTATTGATGACATACTGATATACTCAAGGACGAGGAAGAACATGGAGAGCACTTACGTTTAATCTTGGAATTACTTAGAGAGGAACAACTGTATGCAAAGTTTTCTAAGTGTGATTTCTGGATACGTGAGGTACAATTCTTGGGTCATATCGTCAACAAGAAGGGAATACATGTTGATCCTGCTAAGATTGAAGCGATAAAGAATTGGTCTGTTCCTAAGACTTGGATACGACAATTCCTTGGATTAGCGGGATATTATCGACGATTCATTGAAGGATTCTCTAAGATTGCACAACCTCTCACAGCCTTGGATCGTGAGGTGAAAACGCTTAAGCAAAGCAAGATACCCATCGTCAAAGTTCGTTGGAACTCGAGACGTGGACCAGAATTCATGTGGGAACGTGAAGACCAAATGAAGCTTAAGTATCCTCAGCTATTCGAAAAGACGATGCCAGCCGGTGAAGGTACTGATTAATTTCGGGACGAAATTTCTTTCAACATGGGATGATGTGACAACTCATCCAAAACTCACACGATTTTGATTTCCTTGTGCCAATGCAGTAGACCAGTGATGGAACACTCACCATGTAACGCAATTTTCGGGACGAAAATTCTTTCAACATGGGGATAATGTGACATCCGGTAATTTTCCGTTACCAAACTCCGTTAGTTCCGTTAAGTCTTGCATACACGTGTCGGGAGCACACACTAGTTGTCGTTGAACGTTGGTGACTTAATAATAATTAATAATGTTAAACAATAATTTCTATGTTGATTATTGGTTGTGATTATGTGATTTAAATATTAATTGTGAATTTTATCGCGTAACGTGGAAACGTGTACATTTATTTCGTGTGTTTTGTGATAAATGGAAATTATGCATGATTGTTATTTGTGACTAATAATAATTGTGTTTAGTAGTTAAAAACTATCTAAAAACTATTCAAAGAGTCTAATTTTTAAAATACAAATTACAAGGGTTTAAAAGGGTAATTATGGATTATTAATTAAAACAAAATCAAAAACCTAATCCCCTAACCCCAATCGGCCGCGACCTCACTCCCTCTCCTCTCCCTCTCCCTTTGCGATTTCGGCTAAGAACACCCACAAAGCATCGGTTTTGGATCGATTTCAAGCTCCACAACACATTGGAACATCGATTCTTGTTTTCTTTCGCGAATTAAAGGTTAGTTTTGGTGTTTTCATGCATTATTGGTGTTAGCCAAAACCCTAATTCGAAATTGATGATTGGAGGTCGATTCTTGATTGTTTGGTGATGTTAATATGTTAGTTGGATTGTATATATGCTAGTTAACATTGATTATGCAAGAAAGTTTGGATTTTGGTTGTTTGTTCATATGATCATCTTTGGCCGAGAGGTTGAGGCGATTTTGGATCAAATTGGATGTTGAATGTTGGTTGTTTGATGTTGTAATGATGCTAGTTAGGTTGTATGCATATTAGTTAACGTCGATTTTGCAAGAAAGCTTTGATTTTGATTTATGGTTCATAGGTTACTAAGAATAGTAACTTTATTTTGCATGAATTGATGATTTGATGATGTATGAATGTTATGGATGTGTTTGTGATGATGATTAGATGCTAAGTTGATGATATGAACAATTGAAAAACAAGAAGATGTCTTATAGTTCATACATTGCTAAAAATAGTAACTTTTGGTATTGAACGTTGATGAATCATGATGATTAAGTGTTGTTGATCATGTTTAGATGTTGTCATGGACTTGAATTGGTATGTAAATGATGAATCCATGAATGTCTTGGGTGTTTGATGAAATTGGGATGTACTTTCCCAAAAGGGAAACTTTATTTGTGCAAATTCTTGAATTGGATGATTTGAGCATGTTCGGGATATTAGAACCATGCTAGTGTATTCATGGATGGTTTCTAAGATGATTAAATGTGTTGTTTAGGTTATATGAATGTGGATTTGGTTTGTTACCTATTTTGGCCTGTTGTGATTCGCATGACTTGTATGATATTTGGTTGTATGATGACCTTGGTAGTACATGTGGTTAATGAAGTGCTATATGTAATCAAGTTGTATGTTGATCATGTATGATATGCTGTTGTGTTAGTTTTAACGAGTTATCACCTCTAATGTCACCAACGGGTCAAACGGGTCAACTGGGTCAAATGTGTCTTGTATTCTAAAACTTTGAGTTCCTTGGTTTGTAGAGCACTTAGGGTTTCATATTGATTCTGTGTGCACGTACTTATGTACTCTTGTATTTTAGGTAACCTTTGAAGGGTTGTCTTTGCACCTATCACCAGCTCTCTTTAGTCATTATCTTTACACACCAGGTGAGTTCTTGCCCCACTCATTTTACATAATCTCTTTTGGGGGAGATAGCATACTGTTAATCACAAACGCTTTTATATATGAGTGTGTATAATATTGATATAGTGCTGTTTACCATGGAAAAGTCCTCACACTTTCGGATTGTTAATATTGACTAGCGGGGAAATTTTGGGTAGTACTACTGGGTCTGACGAGCCCCACCTGTGCGACTCGAGGTCATACGAGTGCAATTTTGTCCTAACATATATTCGTCGCGACCTGGTAAGTCGTGACGGGTGGCAACAAACGCAACATAGTCAGCTTCGATCGCGAAATCACTATGATTAATATTTTTATGTTAATAGACTAGCTATCTATTGCAATACAGTACTTATGATTTGAAAACTGTTTATTGGTTTACCCATTAGCGCAAACTCTTGAACTCACCAACCATGTGTTGACTTGTTTAGTATGCTATTCTCAGGTTAAGGTTGCCAGTTGCCTAGGAGCACGCACGTCAGCATTGTTGAGTTGTCTACATTTGCTTGTTTACAAATTGGGATTATTTTCATATTAAACATTTGTGTTTGGGGCGCGTATGTTTTGCGCATTCTCTTTACATACTACTTGTTTTGGGTTTTCTGGTTTTAAAAACGCTTCCGCAGTATTTTAAACGTTAACTCTGGTTTTGTTTATTAATCATATAGAGTCGTTCTTGGTAACTAATGACTGAGATCCTGGTATGTCACGCACCTCGCGGTAAAACCCCGCACGCGGATTTTGAGGGTGTGACAGATTGGTATCAGAGCCATTGGTTATAGGGAACTAGGTTGCATACACACACTAGACTATAACCGCACAGTTGTTAGTTACTTATCGCTTACTCTTTTCTGTATACTCATTGGCATACGCAACACGTACTTCGCAGCATGGCATCGTCGTCCAGAAATTTAGGCAAGAGACCTGCACGATCTGAGTCACCTCCTACTTCTGCCGTACCTGATAGGGGATTTAACTGGCCCCGACATCCTTATCCTCCTGGCGAGATAGACTGGGATCAGCCTTTCATACCTCCTGAGCTCGATCCTCCGTGGAACTGGGATTTCTACCCCACCTACATAAACCGTATGGCATATAGAGAGCGCGTACCACCAGTAGCACCTACACGACCTAGGACTAGGTCATCGACCGCCTCTACTTTGCCTACACTTCCTACCTTGAGCATCCCTCTGTAGCAGGCATTTGCAGCCCTAGTAGCCACACTGGACACAGAGCGACAGCGGATTAGAGGACTCACTGATGAGAACTCTGCATTACGATCTGAGATGCGTCAGCTGCGTTTCCAGGTAGAGACGCTTCAGGAGCGACTTTCGATGGCCATTGGTGGACATCATACGCTGGCAGGCAACGTGGTAGCACTTAGTGGGCGCATGGATGCACAAGATCACCATAACATAGTGATCGATGATAGGTTTGCTGATTAGAGGCACAGCTAGCAGCACTTCAGGTTGTTGAAGCCCCTGCACCTTTGGTGGACCCTGATGAGGAAGACCCAGAAGAAGAACCCGAGGAAGCCCCGAAGAAGAACCAGCAGAGATGGATGAGGACAGTGACGGATCTGACGTACTGGACTGATTCTACTTTTAAATGACTTAGACTATGTAGTGTTTCTTTTCTTTGAAACCTATGTGGGGAGGGTTGTTTCCCACCCAACTGACAAACTTAAATTTTGACATTGATTGAATATTTTGTGACTCAATTACAATTTATTTATCTTTGATTATTATTTCTGTTATAAATGTTGTGGTTGTGGTGAATGCATTATTTCTTATTGTTTACTGTACCTTGATGAGATTAATGTGTTGGATGTTACTCATTATTGTAATTATGAATTTTAAAGTGAAATATGGACGCACGTGGAAGAGGACGTGGGCGTGGTCGTGGACGTGGCGCCGGAGGCCGTGGAGCCGGAGCCATAAACATGACGCCGGCGGAATTGGCAGCATTAATTAACGAACATGTTCAGGCGGCAGTGGCTGCTGCCCAACCGGAACAACCAGCAGGTAAATGATAACAAGAGGTTAAACTGATTATCCTAGTTATTTGTCTAGGATATCTGACTAATGTTTGGGTTGTCAAAACAGGACCACCACCATGTACCTACAAGTCCTTCATGGACTGTAAACCTCATACCTACAGCGGGACGGAAGGAGCTGTAGGGCTTGTAAGGTGGTTTGAGAAGACAGAGTCTGTCTTCGCGAAATGCAACTGCCCGCCTGCTGATCAGGTGAAGTATGCCACCGGGACATTGGAAGGCGCAGCACTTTCCTGGTGGAATGCCCAGGTGCAAATGCTGGGTCAAGCCATGGCCAATGAACTACCTTGGGATGAGTTTAAGGGGATTATGACCAAAGAATACTGCCCCCGAAATGAAGTGCAGAAACTGGAGATTGAGTTCTGGCAACTCAAAATGCAAGGCTCAGAAATTGAAGCCTACACGACTCGTACTCATGAGTTAGCCACTTTATGCCCAGGGATGGTGAATGAAATGCACAAGAGGGTGGAGCATTATATACGGGGATTGGTGCCCGAAATTCAAAGTATGGTAACTGCCTCAAACCCCACTACCATACAACAAGCTATCCGAACAGCCCACAGGCTGACTGACCAGGCAGTTGAGCAAGGACGGTTACCCAAACGGGGTGCGGTGGCAAGCGTGCCCGACCAGAAACACAAGTGGGATGGTTCAAGCAACAAGGGATCGTCATCCGGCAGCCAGTCTCAACCTCAACAACAGCAGCAAAGTCAGCAACAACAACGGAAGTTCGATAACAATCGAAGCTTCAACCAGGCGACTCCCTCAAATCAAGGACCCGATGGGTATGGTGGAAGACTGCCGAAGTGCAACCGGTGTAACTACCACCATGTGGGTCGATGTGATAACTTCAAGTGCCAACGTTGTGGGAAGATTGGTCACGCAGCCAAAGACTATCGGGGTGAACTGATGAAGAAGCCTCAACAATCACAAGAAACTCCGAAAGGTTGTTTTGAGTGCGGAAAAGAAGGCCATTACAGACGCAACTGTCCCCAACTTAAGAGGAATGGTAATGGCAACAACAACAATGGGAACAACAACAACAATAACAATGGCAACAACAATAACAACAACAATGGTAATGGCAACAACAATGGTGGAAACAACAATGGAGCCAAAGGAGAGCCTTCGTCATTGGCTCAGGTGAGGCTCTAAACGACCCTACAACAGTAACTGGTAAATTTTCGGTTAATGGTTGTTTTGCTACCGTATTATTCGATACCGGAGCCGATAGAAGTTTCGTGTCCACTAGGTTTTGTAGTCTTTTAAGTGATATCCCTCAGCCTTAGAATCTAAATACACCGTGGAGTTAGCTAACGGCACACAGATTCACGTAACGCATATTCTTAGAGACTGCAAGATAGAGCTTGCTGGTCATACATTCACCATAGATCTCATGCCTGTTACGTTAGGAAGCTTTGATGTGGTAGTAGGCATGGATTGGCTTTCCGATAAACAAGCGGAAGTCATATGCCACGAGAAGATCATACGGATTCCCATTGGTGAAGAAGTCCTTACGGTCAGAGGTGATAGGAGTGGTGCGGTGATAGGCATCATCTCGTTTATGAAGGCACAGAAGTTGTTACGAAAGGGTCGACTAGCCATATTGGCACTCGTCACAGATAAACAGATCGAGGAAAAGAGGATAGAGGATATCCCCGTAGTTCGTGAGTTTCCCGAGGTGTTTCCGGAAGACCTGCCTGGATTACCCCTCATCGTCAAGTTGAATTCCAGATTGAGTTGACTCCAGGAGCCGCTCCAATTGCGAGAGCACCGTACCGGTTAGCTCCGAACGAACTAAAAGGAATTATCTGCCCAACTACAAGAGTTGTTGGATAAAGGGTTCATTCGACCGAGTTCGTCGCCCTGGGGAGCGCCAGTTCTATTTGTGAAGAAGAAGGATGGTACATTTCGAATGTGCATTGACTATAGGGAACTGAACAAGGTTACTATCAAGAATAGATATCCCTTACCTCGTATCGATGATTTGTTTGATCAACTGCAAGGATCAAGCTATTACTCTAAGATTGATCTGAGGTCTGGGTATCATCAGCTGAGAGTTCGAGAAGAGGACATCTCGAAAACTGCTTTCCGTACACGATATGGTCACTATGAATTTTTGGTCATGCCATTTGGGTTGACGAATGCACCAGCAGTATTCATGGACCTCATGAATCGCGTGTGCAAACCCTATCTTGATCAGTTTGTTATCGTCTTTATTGATGACATACTGATATACTCAAGGACCGAGGAAGAACATGGAGAGCACTTACGTTTAATCTTGGAATTACTTAGAGAGGAACAACTGTATGCAAAGTTTTCTAAGTGTGATTTCTGGATACGTGAGGTACAATTCTTGGGTCATATCGTCAACAAGAAGGGAATACATGTTGATCCTGCTAAGATTGAAGCGATAAAGAATTGGTCTGTTCCTAAGACACCAAGTGAGATACGACAATTCCTTGGATTAGCGGGATATTATCGACGATTCATTGAAGGATTCTCTAAGATTGCACAACCTCTCACAGCCTTGACTCACAAGGGAACGACGTACAAATGGGGTGAGAGTCAGGAATCTGTTTTTCAGTTGCTGAAACATAAATTGTGTAGCGCACCAATATTAGCGTTACCGGATGGTAGTGATGACTTCGTAGTCTACTGCGATGCGTCTATTCAAGGACTTGGATGCGTCTTGATGCAGCGGGATAAGGTGATAGCTTACGCCTCTAGACAATTGAATTCATGAGAAGAACTATACCACCCATGACTTGGAACTGGGTGCGGAGTTTTTGCCTTAAAGATCTGGAGACATTACTTGTACGGTACCAAATGCACCATCTACACCAATCACAAGAGTCTTCAGCACATCTTTGAGCAAAAGGAGTTGAACATGAGGCAAAGACGCTGGGTGGAATTGTTAAACGACTATGATTGTGCTATTAAGTACCACCCGGGGAAAGCAAATGTAGTTGCTGATGCGCTGAGTAGGAAAGAAACTACTACGCCTCGACGTGTGCGAGCTTTGCAACTTACTATCAGCACACAGTTACCTGAACAAATCCGAGAGGCTCAAACAGAAGCTTTGAAAGCAGAAAACATTTGGTCTGAATCGTTAAGGGGTATGGAAAAACAATTTGAAGTAAAAGCGGATGGAATTCGTTACTTCATGGATAGATTATAGGTACCTCTACACGGAGACCTGAGAGACTTGGTGATGAGTGAGGCTCACAAGTCCAAGTATTCTATACATCCTGGATCTGACAAGATGTACCACGATTTGAAGGCGCACTATTGGTGGCCTAACATGAAAGCAGATGTAGCTACTTATGTGAGCAAGTGTCTGACCTGCTCGAAGGTGAAAGTGGAGTATCAGAAACCATCTGGACTATTACAACAACCCGAGATCCCTATGTGGAAGTGGGATCAGATATCAATGGATTTTATTACTAAGTTACCTCGTACTTCTACGGGTTGTGATACAATATGGGTTATCGTGGATCGATTAACAAAGTCTGCTCATTTCCTAGCGATAAAGGAAACAGATAAGATGGAGAAATTAACCCGACTCTATTTGAAGGAGATCGTTTCGAGGCATGGAGTACCAATCTCAATCATTTCTGATCGCGATTCTCGTTTCACATCACACTTTTGGCAGTCGTTGCAGAAAGCTTTAGGTATGCGATTGGATATGAGTACTGCTTATCATCCACAGACTGATGGTCAAAGCGAGCGTACTATACAGACTTTGGAGGACATGTTACGTGCTTGTGTGATTGACTTCGGGAATAACTGGGAAGTTCACCTACCATTGGTGGAATTTTCTTACAACAACAGTTATCACACTAGCATAAAGGCGGCACCTTTTGAAGCTTTATATGGGAGAAAGTGTAGATCACCAGTTTGTTGGGCTGAAATTGGTGATAGTCAATTAACGGGTCCTGATTTAGTACACGAGACAACTGAGAAGATTGTTCAGATAAGAAACCGCATGGCCGCAGCGCGAGACAGACAGAAAAGCTATACTGACAAGCGATGGAAACCTTTGGAATTTCAAGTTGGTGACAAAGTTTTATTGAAGGTCTCACCATGAAAAGAGTAGTTTGGTTTGGTAAGCGAGGAAAGCTAAATCGAGATACGTTGGACCATTTGAGATAGTGGAAAGAATAGGTCTAGTAGCTTATCTACTAGCTGATTCATTAAGTGGAATCCATGATGTATTCCATGTTTCAAAACTAAAGAAATGTTTAACGGATGAAACTATGGTTGTACCGCTGGAAGAAGTTCAAGTAGACGAACAGTTACGCTTCATTGAGGAACCTGTCGAAGTGATGGATCGTGAGATGAAAACGCTTAAGCAAAGCAAGATACCCATCGTCAAAGTTCGTTGGAACTCGAGACGTGGACCAGAATTCACGTGGGAACGTGAAGACCAAATGAAGCTTAAGTATCCTTAGCTATTCGAAAAGACGATGCCAGCCGGTGAAGGTACTGATTAAATTTCGGGACGAAATTTCTTTCAACATGGGGATGATGTGACAACTCATCCAAAACTCACATGATTTCGATTTCCTTGTGCCAATGCAGTAGACCAGTGATGGAACACTCACCATGTAACACAATTTTCGGGACGAAAATTCTTTCAACATGGGGATAATGTGACATCCGGTAATTTTCCGTTACCAAACTCCGTTAGTTCCATTAAGTCTTGCATACACGTGTCGGGAGCACACACTAGTTGTCGTTGAACGTTGGTGACTTAATAATAATTAATAATGTTAAACAATAATTTCTATGTTGATTATTGGTTGTGATTATGTGATTTAAATATTAATTGTGAATTTTATCGCGTAACGTGGAAACGTGTACATTTATTTCGTGTGTTTTGTGATAAATGGAAATTATGCATGATTGTTATTTGTGACTAATAATAATTGTGTTTAGTAGTTAAAAACTATCTAAAAACTATTCAAAGAGTCTAATTTTTATAAAATACAAATTACAAGGGTTAAAAGGGTAATTATGGATTATTAATTAAAACAAAATCAAAAACCCTAATCCCCTAACCCCAATCGGCCGCGACCTCACTCCCTCTCCCTCTCCCTTTGCGATTTCGGCCAAGAACACCCACGAAGCATCGGTTTTGGATCGATTTCAAGCTCCACAACACATTGGAACATTGATTCTTGTTTTCTTTCACGAATTAGAGGTTAGTTTTGGTGTTTTCATGCATTATTGGTGTTAGCCGAAACCCTAATTCGAAATTGATGATGTGGAGGTCGATTCTTGATTGTTTGGTGATGTTAATATGTTAGTTGGATTGTATATATGCTAGTTAACGTTGATTATGCAAGAAAGTTTGGATTTTGGTTGTTTGTTCATATGATCATCTTTGGCCGAGAGGTTGAGGCGATTTTGGATCAAATTGGATGTTGAATGTTGGTTGTTTGATGTTGTAATGATGCTAGTTAGGTTGTATGCATATTAGTTAACGTCGATTTTGCAAGAAAGCTTCGATTTTGATTTATGGTTCATAGGTTACTAAGAATAGTAACTTTATTTTGCATGAATTGATGATTTGATGTATGAATGTTATGGATGTGTTTGTGATGATGATTAGATGCTAAGTTGATGATATGAACAATTGAAAAACAAGAAGATGTCTTATAGTTCATACATTGCTAAAAATAGTAACTTTTGGTATTGAACGTTGATGAATCATGATGATTAAGTGTTGTTGATCATGTTTAGATGTTGTCATGGACTTGAATTGGTATGTAAATGATGAATCCATGAATGTCTTGGGTGTTTGATGAAATTGGGATGTACTTTCCCAAAAGGGAAACTTTATTTGTGCAAATTCTTGAATTGATGATTTGAGCATGTTGGGATATTAGAACCATGCTAGTGTATTCATGGATGGTTTCTAAGATGATTAAATGTGTTGTTTAGGTTATATGAATGTGGATTTGGTTTGTTACTTATTTTGGCCTGTTGTGATTCGCATGACTTGTATGATATTTGGTTGTATGATGACCTAGGTAGTACATGTGGTTAATGAAGTGCTATATGTAATCAAGTTGTATGTTGATCATGTATGATATGCTGTTGTGTTAGTTTTAACGAGTTATCACCTCTAATGTCACCAACGGGTCAAACGGGTCAACTGGGTCAAATGTGTCTTGTATTCTAAAACTTTGAGTTCCTTGGTTTGTAGAGCACTTAGGGTTTCATATTGATCCTGTGTGCACGTACTTATGTACTCTTGTATTCTAGGTAACCTTTGAAGGGTTGTCTTTGCACCTATCACCAGTTCTCTTTAGTCATTATCTTTACACACCAGGTGAGTTCTTGCCCCACTCATTTTACATAATCTCTTTTGGGGGAGATAGCATACTGTTGATCACAAACGCTTTTATATATGAGTGTGTATAATATTGATATAGTGCTGTTTACCATGGAAAAGTCCTCACACTTTCGGATTGTTAATATTGACTAGCGGGGAAATTTTGGGTAGTACTACTGGGTCTGACGAGCCCCACCTGTGCGACTCGAGGTCATACGGGTGCAATTTTATCCTAACATATATTCGTCACGACCTGGTAAGTCGTGACGGGAGGCAACAAACACAACACAATCAGCTTCGATCGCGAAATCACTATGATTAATATTTTTATGTTAATAGACTAGCTATCTATTGCAATACAGTACTTATGATTTGAAACTGTTTATTGGTTTACCCATTAGCGCAAACTCTTGAACTCACCAACCATGTGTTGACTTGTTTAGTATGCTATTCTCAGGTTAAGGTTGTCAGTTGCCTAGGAGCATGCACGTCGGCATTGTTGAGTTGTCTACATTTGCTTGTTTACAAATTTGGGATTATTTTCATATTAAACATTTGTGTTTGGGGCGCGTACTACTTGTTTTGGGTTTTCTGGTTTTAAAAACGCTTCCGCAGTATTTTAAACGTTAACTCTGGTTTTGTTTATTAATCATATAGAGTCGTTCTTGGTAACTAATGACTGAGATCCTGGTATGTCACGTGCCTCGCGGTAAAACCCCGCACGCGGATTTTGAGGGTGTGACATGAGGTGACTCTTCAGCACACTACGCAATCCTCCCAGTCCGCCCAGTTTTAGGCAATGATGGCGTCTTATGGTGTTCAATGCTTGGAGCAGGAGCAAAAGAAGAAGAGTTCGGGTTGCTTTTGGTGGCTGAAGAAGAAGTGGCATTGATGATGGGGATGATATCTGATTGTTTGGTAGGAGACTACTGAACTATTTGAAGAAACTATTTTATCTATTTCAGACACTATTATTATTTTATGGGGGTGATGGCACCTTCCAATTTGTAATACTACGACACTAATACTACTTTGCTTGGTTCTTGCTACTTTTGACAGTTTATGAATTTTCTCTTATGATACTAACTATTGGAGGGTGTCTAAAATAGGAATATGCAATAGTATTTTTCAAATAAATTAATTTTCTTGCCCCATAAAATTTATTAACTCCATGTTACTCGAATGAAACAACTTATAACACCCGAAAATTTAAAAGAAAAAGAAAAAGAAAGAAAGGTGAAATATCCTAAGTCAAGGGGTTAAAGTTGTGCAAGTGGAAAACATACCCATCATGGGATTTAAAAGAAGCATGGCAACCCACACTTCTTTTACAAACTTTGCTTTCGGCTGCAAGAAGAAAGAAGAAGCAATTCCAACCGGATTTTAGTGTGAGAAAGCTGGAATTCTCCTAGAAGGTGAGGTTTTCTTGTGTTTTCTGCTCGGTTTTGTTCGAGCTGCTGGACCGATTCTTACGTGTTTCCTATTTTGGCTGCTTGTTTCGGTGTGTTTAGGTGCTAGAACTCCTATTTGCTCTCGGTTTAAAGAAGTCTTACTCGAAAGCTGCTAGAGGTGAGTTCTAGATTCCCCAATTTTACTTGTTTTAAACTCATTTGGGGTTGAAATTCATATTAACAGAAATTTTACAACCGAATCATGGGTTTCTGCATTTTGCATCTGATGTGTATGTGATTTGTGTTTTTAAATGCCTTCTTTGATGTTGCGTAGTTGTAAGCTCTGTTCTAAGTATTTGGCATGTTAGATCTGTGCTAAGGACATGTTAGAATGAGGATTTGGAACTGGTGGATTAGTCTAAGTTGTTTGATCATCAGCATTTGCATTTTGTTCATCCGCATTATTGAGTGTTCAACCGTATTGGTTGAATGTTCCCTCGCATGTCCTTTGTTCATCCGCATTTGTTGGAGTTTGTTAGCATTTGCTTAACATTCAACCGCATTGGTTTTATGTTTAATAGTTAAGTCTTTTGTTCATCCGCAGATGTTTTGTTCATTTGCAGATGTTTTGTTCATCCGCAGATGTATTGTTCATCCGTAGATGTATTGCTCATCCGTAGATGTTTTTGTTCATCCGTAGATGTTTTGTTCACCTGTAGATGTTTTGTTCATCCGTAGGTGTTTTTGTTCCTCCGCAGATGTTTTTGTTCATCCGTAGATGTTTTTGTTCATCCGCATTTATATGTGCTCATTCACATAAGACTTAGTTCATCCGCATTTGGACATGTTCATTCGTATTTGGTTCACCCGCATACCTTTAGACACTTAGAATATTTTCTGAAGACTTGCATATACATTTGCTCATCCATATTTGTTGAACATTCATCCGTATTGGTTTATGTTCATCCGCATTTCTTTAGGGACTTAGGATTTTTCTGAAATCTTGGGAAGTAGAATGTAGTGTTAAGTTCTGGAATGTTTTGGTGGTTTATGCCTGTTGATGTTATGTATGATTGTGGGCTGTTATTTATGTTCTATATTACATATTATTATGTGACTTTACGTGGTGTGTTAATACTCTTATACATAAAGTATTATCTTATTAAAAGTGAAAGAATATGATAATTAAAGTGGAACATAAGGAACGAATGAAAAGTTTTGCAAGCAGATGAAAGGAGGTTCACAACTCATTGAGGGTTTGTTAGCTCAACTTTGTGCGGTTTAGCTAACCCATGAGGATGCACACAGGGGTCAATCTTTGTGATTGACTAATATGTATGAAACGGGACCCTTATCGCTTGCCCAGGTACTAGGTCAGCCTTCGTGCACAATGTTAGGCGTCTATTTATAGACTTCGGCCCAGTACCCGCTTCGTGCATAATGTTTGGGGTATGGCATATGACATTGGTCTAGAAGAAAGTGGAAGATAATAATGAAAAGTACAAAAACGAACGATTATGATGGATAAATATTATCTAATTGTATCTATGATAGGTGATCACGATTAAAAGTAAAGGATAAGTTTTCACAAAATTTATAAAACTAGAACTCACTCAGCAATGCTGACTTTTATATGCATGTTTAGTTGGCAGGTAATGATGTTGCTGAGGATGGCACGGAGTTGAAGCTACTTGGCAAGCAAAGACTGGCATCCATCTCATGCAAAAATAATGTAATTTTAATCAACGATGTATTACTTGGCAAAAGTAATTATTAATGCATGAATTGGTTTTTGATAATTCTTCCGCTACAAAATTTTCTTATGTTAATAAATTTTAAATGAGATTTTAATAATGAATGATGCTATGAATGACCAACTATGGGGTCTCCGGGATCGGGGCCTTACATGTTGGTATCAGAGCCAAAGCTTAAGAAAATTGGGTAAATTATTTTCAAAAACCTAAACTTAAACTGAGAATGGGATCGAATAGAAGGATGCCAGCCCAAGTACCTACATGCCATCAGGTAATTTATTTTCTTAAAGTGAACCGGTATCATGTGCTGATTTATGTGCTCTTAGTAGATTTGGATACTGATGTAGTCAGGATAGGAAATGCTTGGGGAATGAAGAGTAAAGTAAGTGGCTAATCATAACTGGCCACTGTAATTAGGGACTTACTATACTTGACATAATCTGAGCTATTACCTTGAATGACCGTGTTGGTGTTTGAATCTTATAGTGTTTAGAGGATGGCTGGTGGTAGATCTTCGAAGGCTTCTCGAGGTGGAGTATAGGGTGGTCGTGGTGCTGGACCACGTGCCACAAGGAACAAGGCTAAGACTACAGAGACGACTCCTACAGAGCCCGAGCTTCATCGCCATGAAGGCGGTGATGAGAGTGCTAATCTGAGAGCCTTTGTGAAGGAGGCAGTAGTGGAGGAAGTTCATCAGGTCATGTAGACAATTCTGCCATCTGTGGTGACCGAGGTTATTCGTGTTGTGAGGGAGGATGAAAAGAAAGAGAAAGAGGGGAGGAAGAAAACTGTTGGGAGAGGGGGCGAGGAGAGAGGTTCAGGTGAAGGGGAGCAACCAGAAACTGAGATGGTTGTCTCCAGTGATGAAGAGGAAGAGGAAGCGGTGCAGGAAACTGCAAAGGGGTGCAACTATGGGGCATTCCAAAGATGCAAGCCCCTAACTTTGGATGGAAATGGGAACGCTGCTGCTGCTCACTGATGGGTGAGAGAAATAGAGGCTGTGTTGGATATTAGTGAGTGCCGAGAGGATCAAAAGGTAAAGTTTGCTACCCACTCATTCGTGGACTCGGCCTTATGCTGGTGGGATAATATTGTCCAGGCCGAGGGTAGCAGGGCGATTGGGAGAATGAGGTGGAGTGAACTGAAGAAGATGGTGCTCGAGAAGTTTTGTCCTCACAGGGAACTTGACAAGATTGAGAGGGAGTTCCTACAATTGGAAGCGGGAACCATGACACACCAGCAGTATACGACTAAGTTCTATGAGATGGCAAGGCTAGTGCCAGATCAGGTGACGCCTGTGTCACGAAAGATTAAGAGGTACATTCAGGGTCTGTCGGCGGACATCCACAGACAAATAATTCGCCTGGCCAAGTATGTTTAGGTAGGTGGTTGATCTGGCAGAGAGGTTGTATGATGAAAGGGAGGAGATGGCAGTAGTGGAAGTGAGTAAGAAGGGTAGTGGTGACAGGAACTGGAAAGGGAAACTATTTGGTCTTGGTGGTTTCACCTTGAACCACAAAAAGGCAAGGGTGATGACCGGAGGGTAGTGTCGGCGGGTAAAGGGACGAAGAGGTGTAGTAAGTGCGAGAAGGAACATATGGGAGAGTGAAAGTGGGGACTGAATGTGTGCTTCAAATGTGGGAAGCCTGGTCATATGGCAAGGGATTATAGGGTGATAAGGTGCTACAACTATGGTGAAGAAGGCCATCTGAGCAGGGATTGAAAGAAACCAAGGACTGAGACTCCAAGGCGAGAAAAGGGATTGAGAAGGAGAAGGACGGGCAGAGGGCAAAGGCCAAAGCATTTACTATGACCCTGGAGGAGGGTAGGGTGGATCCCGATGTTGTATCAAGTACCTTCCTAGTAAACCAAATTTGTGCCTCTGTGTTTTTCGATTCTGGTGCTAGTAAGAGTTTTATTTCTACTGCCTTCTGTGCTAAGTTGCCTGTTAGAAGTAGAAGTATTGATGAGCCCTTCGATGTAGAAACTGCCATTGGTAAGTCTACCAGGATTTCTAATCTGATAGAGGATTGTGACATAGAGTTGAAAGGCCATAGGTTCTCTGCTAGATTATTCGTGATTCCCCTAAGCAGATTCGACGTGGTTCTAGGGATGGATTGGTTAGCAGCCTATAAGGCAAACATCGTGTGTCGCAAGAAGATGATTTGTTTGACCGCACCTGATGGGAGTTTGAGGACGATTTACGGCTATAGGGTCTGTACGGTTCGGAAGGTAATTTCAATGGTAGTGGTAGAGAAGTGCATGAAACGTGGGTGTAGTGCCTACCTGGCTTATGTGAAAGATGTGGATGCCTCAGTACCATAATTATCCGACGTATCGGTCGTGTGTAACTTTTCGCACGTATTCCCAGAGGATCTACCAAGTGTGCCACCAGACCGCGAGATCGAGTTCCAGATTGATTTGATACCAAGTGTCCAACCTGTTGCCAAGGCACCGTATCGATTAGCTCCCTCCAAGATGAAGGAACTGATTATCTAGTTGTAAGAGTTGCTGGATAAGGGGTTCATCCGACCAAGTATCTCTCCCTGGGGTGCTTCAGTCTTGTTTGTAAAGAAGAAGGACGGTACCATGAGGATGTGCATCAACTACCATGAGTTGAACAAGTTGATGGTGAAGAACCGGTATCCACTACCGAGGATTGATGACTTGTTTGATCAGCTCCAAGGTGCTAGTTGGTTCTCAAGGATAGATCTACGATCTGGTTATCATCAGCTAAAGGTTAAGAAACAGGATATCCCGAAGACTGCATTTTGGACATGATACGGGCATTACAAATTCCTCGTTAGTCTTTCGGTTTAACCAACGCGCCAGCTGATTTTATGGATTTGATGAATCGGGTGTGTCGGCCGATGTTGGATAAATCAGTGATTGTGTTTATCGATGATATCTTGATTTATTCGAAGAGCGAAGAAGAGCTTGCCGGTCACATTCGCGAGATATTAGAGACGCTTAGAAGAGAGAAGTTGTATGCTAAGTTCTCCAAATGCGCATTCTGGTTGCGAGAAGTTTAGTTTTTGGGTCATGTGGTTAATTCTGAAAGGATTATGGTGGACCCGGCAAAGGTGGAGGCGGTGATGCAATGGAAAACTCCAAAGACGCCATCCGAGATCCGTAGTTTCTTGGATTTGGCAGGCTATTACAAGAGATTCATCCATGACTTTTCCAAGATAGCCTCACCATTGACCAAGTTGACCCGTAAGGAGGAGAAATTTGTATGGGGTCGAGAACAGGAGAATGCTTTTGATGAGCTAAAGACAAGATTGACTCAAGCTCCTGTCTTAACGTTACCCGAAGGGAGCAAAGACTTAGTGGTCTATTTGGATGCTTCTTATTCGGGGTTGGGTTGTGTGCTGATGCAGCGAGGGAGGATGATAGCCTATGCGTCCCCACAGTTGAAAACCCATGAGGCTAATTACCCTATTCATGATCTGAAGTTAGCGGCTGTGGTCTTTGCATTGAAGATTTAGAGGCACTACTTGTACGGGACAAAGTGCACTATCTTCACTGACCATAAGAGCTTGAAGTACTTCTTCGAGCAAAAGGATCTCAATATGAGGCAAAGGAGGTGGTTAGAGTTGATCAAAGATTATGATTATGAGATCCACTACCATCCGAGGCAAGGCCAATGTGGTGGCGGATACCGTTAGCCGAAAGGAGAGACCCGAGCCGATCCGAGTGAAAGCTTACCAGTTGGTGATGACCTCTGACATGATGAAACAGGTCAAGGAGTTTCAAGAAGAGGCGTTGAAAGAAGATCGCCTTAACTCCGAAAGGATGAAAGGTCTAGTCGTGGAGTTGGGCGAGAACACTCTCGGAGTTAGAACCCGCTTGGATTCCTCGTTATGGAGACCTACGGGGACGAAGCATGGATGAAGCTCATAAAACTTGATACTCAATTCATCCCGATACTACGAATATGTATCATGATATGAAGAAAGACTACTGGTGGCCGGGTATGAAGCATAATGTAACAGAGTATGTGAGCAAGTGCCTTGCTTGTAAGTGAAGGCGGAGCATCAGAAGCCATAAGGGAAGTTCCAATCCTTGGATATACCCGAGTGGAAAGGGGAGCACATCACCATGGACTTCATTATGAAGTTACCACGTACAGCGAGGGGGTACGATGCCATATGGGTGATAGTTGACCGTTTGATGAAGAGTGCTCACTTTCTGCCGATCCGCGAGACGTATTCATCTGAGAAGTTGGCGGATCTGTTCATCAAAGAGATTGTGACTCGTCATGGTGTACCGGCGTCTATAGTGTCTGACCGTGACACTCGGTTTACATCTAAGTTTTGGAAGAGATTCCATGATGCAATGGGGACGAGGTTGCACATCAGTACGGCTTATCATCCTCAGATAGAAGGTCAATCAGAGAGAACCATCTAGATACTTGAAGATATGGTCTGAGCATGCGTCATTGACTTCGGAGGAAGTTGGGACGAAAACTTACCGTTACCCGAATTCTCACACAACAACAGTTATCATGCCAGCATTGGAATGCCTCCTTATGAGATGCTATATGGTAGGAAGTATAGAACGCCCGTATGTTAGGGTGACATTAGGCAGAAGGAGTTAGGGAGCATTGAGGTGATCGAGGCTACGACCAAAAAGTTAAAGAAGATCAAGGCCTTTATGAAGGCTGCAAAAGATATACAAAAGTCATACGCTGACAAGAGGCGTAAACCGATTGAATTCAAGGTGGGTGATAAAGTTATGTTAAAGGTTTCACCTTGGAAGGGGATCATCCGGTTCAGAAAGTGGGGTGAGCCCGAGGTATATAGGGCCTTTCCGAATCATTGCTCGAGTAGGAGAGGTGGCCTAAAGGATGGAGCTACCCGATGAGTTAAGTGGAATTCATCCGACATTCCATGTATCTCATCTAAGAAAGTGCTTAGCCGAAGAAGATATGATAGTGCCACTGGAGGACATTGAGGTAGATGAATGGCTCGATTATGTGGAGCAGCTAGTGGCCATCATTGACAGAAAAGAGAAGAGGCTAAAGAATAAAGTGGTTCTACTGGTGCGAGTACAGTGGAGGCACAGGAAGGGGTCCGAGTCTACGTGGGAAACCGAGGAAGAGATGAGGCAGCATTACCCACAGCTGTTCGAGGAGTGATAGGTTTCGAGGACGAAACCTATATAAGGGGGGTGGACTTGTAACACCCAGAAATTTAAAAGGAAAAGAAAAAGAAGAAAGGTGAAATATCCTAAGTCAAGGGGTTAAAGTTGTGCAAGTTCAAACTTGCCTATTATGGGATTCAAAAGAAGCATGGCAGCCCACACTTCTTTTACAGACTTTGCTTTCGGCTGCAAGAAGAAAGAAGAAGCAGTTCCAACCGGATTTTAGTGTGAGAAAGCTAGAATTCTCCTAGAAGGTGAGGTTTTCTTGTTTTTTCTGCTCGGTTTTCAGTTGTGTTCGAGCTGCTGGACCGATTCTTACATGTTTCTTGTGTTGGCTGCTTGTTTCGGTGTGTTTAGGTGCTAGAACTCCTATTTGCTCTTAGTTTGAAGAAGTCTTACTCGAAAGCTGCTAGAGGTGAGTTCTAGATTCCCCTATTAACCGAAGCATGGGTTTCTGTGTTTTGCATCTGATGTGTATGCTATGTGTGTTTTTAAATGCCTTCTTTGATGTTGCGTAGTTGTAAGCTATGTTCTAAGTATTTGGCATGCTAGATTTGTGCTAAGTACATGTTAGAATGACGATTTAGAACTGGTGGATTAGTCTAAGTTGTTTGATTAGCCGCATTTACTGAGTGTTCAACCGTATTGGTTGAATGTTCCCTCGCATGTCTTTTGTTCATCCGCATTTGTTGGACTTCATCCGCATTTGTTGGAGTTTATCTGCATTTCCTGAACATTCAACTGCATTGGTTTTATGTTCAGTAACAAAGTCTTTTGTTCATCTGGAGATGTTTTGTTCATCCACAGATGTTTTGTTCCTCCGTAGATGTTTTTGCTCATCCGCAGATGTTTTGTTCATCCACAAATGTTTTTGTTCATCCGCAGATGTTTTTGTTCATTCGCATTTGTATGTGCTCATTCACATACGACTTAGTTCATCCGCATTTGGACTTGTTCATCTGTATTTGGTTCACCCGCATACCCTTAGACACTTTGAATATTTTCTGAAGGCTTTCATCCCATTTGCTCATCCGCATTTATTCATCCGCATTTTCTAAACATTCATCCGTATTGGTTTATGTTCTTCCGCATTTCTTTGGGGACTTTGGATTTTTCTAAAATCTTGGGAAGTAGAATGTAGTGTTAAGTTCTGGAATGTTTTGGTGGTTTATGCCTATTTGTCACACCCCGGGCCCAGAAGAGGGTGGGACGTCGCAGACTAGCAACATACATGGCAGCGGAAACAAACCACGCAAGAGCACACAAGGAGAAAGATCACATGGCATTACTTTTAAATCATTAGTATCAGGGTTAACATAGTCAAACCCGACATAGGAAAAACATCCATTACAATATTATCCAAATTAATACACAACATAACCAATTGTTTACACACATTTTAAAAGTTCAGTAATGCTAAAGGAGTAGTCACGGTGCTAAGCCATCTTTAGAGTATTTCATAAAATCCAAGCTCATCAAGGATTACCTGAAACATGCTCAAAAAGAATTTGTGTCAACTAAAAAGTTGGTGAGTTCAAGTGCTTAGAGTTTGAAAACAAAAAGACTCATTTGAATCCATAAGTTTGTTTAAAATCATAGTATAACTGTTGTGGGATCACAAATCAACCCTGAACTCAGCCCCAGCTAGCCTCTTCTAAACTTGTGTTGCCGGTTATCCCATAGAGGGAAACTGAGCCTCAGAAAGCGTACCATACCTGCCGATTAGTACACCATAGTATCTTACAAAAACCTGTAACATGCCATAACGACCCCGCAAGATCTCAGTGTGGTACCCATCTCAACGGAAGGCACTGTGCGTGGGCGATTCCCCGAGTAGATCTACCCATATAATCAAGTGGTTCACATAGAATTAATGATTGTGATACAAAGATGCAGGTTCTAACCATAGCCACAACATACAATAGTATCGCAATAGTACTCAAATAAGTTTGGTTTAAACAAAGCATGCGTCATCCCAAATCAATAGTAAAAACAGAACACTAAAAACTCACCTTGAGCAGATGAAAGATTCTTCTAACACAGATAGATTCAGGTCCTAGCACCCTAAGAGCAAGACATATGCATAAGCTATGGGTTCTTAGGGTATTGGGAGTGTAATCAAAGGTAATATATGTTTAAAAAATACATATGACCGCATCCCTTAGAACTTTGTGTCAAAAAGTTTCCTTTTTAGGAAAGTCGGGCTTTTGGCGTAAAATGACCCGTTTTTGGTTTCCCACAGACTCTCACATGAAAGTAAGTATAACAATGGTTTCTGGTCATAAATTTTTACTAAAATGTGGTCGTATTTTTAGAATTTACACTTTAGTCTCTTAAGTTTCCAAAATTGTAAATTTTACCCCGAAGTTGGTTCCTTCCATTTCTTGACACACTATGGCCCTTAATAGTTTCTAGGGGTCCTTATATTACTTTTAAACCAGTTTTTAAAAAGAGTTTTGGGGTCTTTTGTACAAAAATCTTATTTCCAACGGTTAACCCGTTAAAACCCGTTTTTACCCGAAATCGACATTTTAATATATTCTCTTCCAGTCTTTTCATCAAAATACGAGTTTGAGGTCCTCAAACTTACTGAAATATTATGGTTTCCTTGGTTTTTAGGCTCGTTACATTATTCTTAGAATGTCATCCAAAAATCTCCCAGTTAGGCTCGTTTAAGCTAAATAAGTTCATAGAGTTAACATGTTGACCCAAAAATTCACCAAGTTCTGTTTTTGTCACTAAAATACTTGTGTTAGGGCCTGAAAATTTCGTTTCTAATAAGTTGTCAAGAATTTTGGCCATGTTAAGGTGCTTCTATCACCTATTCGGGTCTCTAAATATGCTTCTAATGCCCATATCTTCATCCCAACATGATATCAGTTTAGCATCATCAAACATTCTGAAATTTCAGACTATACCCATGGATGCAACAGTAGAAATAAACCTGGTCGAGGCTGGGGTATCAAAGCAATAAATTACACATGTGTAATAGGAAATTTCGGGTTAAAACACCCAAATCCCATCTGAAATCGATAAGTCCAGGTTATAAAAATGTGTATAAGATATTTTAAATAGGTTTTTAAGTATCAAAATGGAGGTTATATTCGGGACAGATGGTTGGAATGGTCCTGAAAACCCAAGAAAAAGGGTTTTCGGGTAGATATCGTGGCACAAACACAAGGTAGACGAGTATGATGAAGTGTGTACCTTTTGAGGAGCAGTAAGTCACACCAAAGTCGCAACTGGGTCGTGGGTTTCTGCCTTTGAACAAGGAAATAGGATCCAAAGGATAGAAAAGTAGGAAAAGCAACAATAATGGTTTGTTAGGGTATAAGGAAACTTACATGCAAGATAACCCGTGTCCGAAAAAGGTTTAGAGGGTGTAAGAGCTGTTGGTCCGAGAGTCTTGAAGCTTAGAATCCTTGTTCTTGCTCGGTTGAAGACTGAAAAAGTCTCGGGTTTGGTTGTGAAAATCTACCGAGAGAGAAAAACCGAGAGTAGAGAGTTCGAGTGAATGTGAAAGAGGTGGAATGGTGTGGGGATTCGTTTTTTGAAAGGAAGAGGTGGAGTGTAGGTTCGGTTTAGGGAGGACCGAGGAGTGAAGAGGTTGGTCGACTGGGTGGCCGAATGCATGGCAACAGCCTATGCATTGGCCGGTTTGGAGGTGTGCAGACCGGGTCAAAGGTTTCTAGAAGGGTTTGAAATTTTCAAAAATGCTAAGTATTGCCCCGGGGTGCCTGAATAATGCCCATGCATCCACGGTCATGAGCCTAAGTGAAAAACCAAAGAAATGCGGACGATCACAGAGAAATGCGAATGAAGACCAAAGAAATGCGGATGAACACAAAGAAATGCGGATGAAGACCAAAGAAATATGGATGAAGATAAAGAAATGCGGATGAAAACCAAATAAATGCAGATGAACATAAAGAAATGCGGATGAAAATCAGAGAAATACGGGTGAAGGCTTAGAAATGCAGATGAACAACCCAGGATTTTCACTTTTATTTTAAGGAATTGTTAAGGTGGTTTAGTCATTCACATTTTTAATCATTATAAATTAGTTTGGAGACTAAGGTAAAACATACTAGAATCATACGGGTAAGATTAATTTACAAAACTATTCAATCACAAGGAAGATGGTACATTAAACGAATGAAATCTTGAAAAAAAAGAAACAAGTCTCAAATTACATTTAAGGCTTTGGAGCTGGACCTAGGAGTCAGTTGTTACACTATTGATGTTAGGTATGATTGTGGGCTGTTATTTATGTTCTATATTACGTATTATTATATGACTTTACATGGCGTGTTAATACTCTTATACGTAAAGTATTATCATATTAAAATTGAAAGAATATGATAATGAAAGTGGAACATAATGAACGAATAAAAAGTCTTGCAAGCAAATGAAAGGAGGTTCACAACTCATTGAGGGGTTGTTAGCACAACTGTGTGTGGTTTAGCTAGCCCATGAGGATGCACATAGGGGTTAATCTTTATGATCGACTAATATGTACGAAACGGGACCCGTGTCGCTTGCCCCGGTACTGGGTTAGGCTTCATGCATAATGTTAGGGGTCTATTTATAGACTTCGGCCCTGTAACCGCTTTGTGCACAATGTTTGGGGTATGGCATATGACATTGGTCTAGAAGAAAGTGGAAGATAATAATGAAAAG
The DNA here is from genome assembly GCA_025506505.1 of Flaveria sonorensis. Lineage (NCBI taxonomy): Eukaryota > Viridiplantae > Streptophyta > Magnoliopsida > Asterales > Asteraceae > Flaveria > Flaveria sonorensis. The sequence continues at coordinate 27,986,639 of CM046426.1, forward strand.
TACGAAAACAAACGATTATGATGGATAAATATTATCCAATTGTATGTATGATGGTTGATCACAATTAAAAGTAAAAGATAAGTTTTCACAAAAGCAAAGTATTTTATTTATAAAACTAGAACTCACTCAGCAACGCTGACTTTTATATGCATGTTCAGTTGGCAGGTAATGATGTTGCTGAGGATGGCACGGAGTTGAAGCTACTTGGCAAGCAAAGACTGGCATCCATCTCATGCGAAAATAATATTGTTGTTTTGTAATACAACCAAGTATTCTTTTGTAATTTTAATCAACGATGTATTACTTGGCAAAAGTAATTATTAATGAATGAATTGGATTTTGATAAATCTTCCGCTACAATATTTTCTTATGTTAATAAATTTTAAATGAGATTTTAATAATGAATGATGCTATGAATGACCAACTATGGGGTCTCCGGGATCGGACCCTTACACAACTATACATGTCTTGTAGTGAGTAAAAGGAACCCTCATGTACTTGGTGAATATGACTAATAGGAGTAAAAATTCTTGTGACGAGATACTTGAAACCAATTTATGAGACACTAAATAAGTTTATCTTTGTTGACACCAGAATGCCACCTAGATAAGGAGTTTGTGGGGGAAGAAATGAAGAAGCTAGACGAACTAGGGACCAGGGTGGAAATCAAACACCTACTCCACCAGAAACACCACATGGAGAAAATGTCAACCTCAAGAATGAAGAGATAATCGCTAACCTAGTGGAACAAATCGCTAATGCTATTCCAACTATTATCGCCTAGATCAATGCAGACCGGGGAATCGCAACCGGAACCGGAGGACCTGGAAATGATGTAGGCAACACTGATGATGCTGAGGAGATAAAGAATGGGTGTTCCTACAAAACCTTCATGGCTTGCAAACCAAAGGATTTCTATGGCACTAAGGGTGCAATTGAGACTTACCAGTGGTTGGATGAGATTAAAGTCGTATTACACATCAATGAATGCAAGACCGAGCACATGGTTAGGTTTGCTCACAATCACTCAAAGGACCAGCACTGGAGTGGTGGGAAACTATCATTCAGCCTCGAGGCAAGAATGCTGCAGGACGAATCAAATAGTCTGAATTCAGAGAGCTGATGACCAACAAGTACTGTCCAGTCAATCAACTGAAGAAACTAGAGGCTGAATTTCTGAGTTTGGAGATTGTAAGATCATCTGAAGATTATGAGGCTGATGCAACCAACAAGCCAGAATAACCAAGTCTTCCATGCATGCACTAAAGAACAAAGATGAACTAGCTTTGGAAGTCAAACACTCTTAAATGTGTCTAAGTGTAAGATCTTCCAAATCTAATAGATCAGAAGGAGTTACTTTGGAAGTTTCACACTCAAACAGAAAAATATTCTAAGTGTGAAATCTTCTGAAGCCAAAGACCAGCATCTACCGAAGCCAAAGATGAAATCTTTTGAAGCTTCAGAGACAAAGTCTTCCAAAGCTATGAAGACTGATTTCTTAAGAGGACATAGAAAATATGCTTTCTCTGAATCAACTTTTGATAAAGCTGACACACTTTCTGCTGCCTGCTCTGATGGTTCACCTACTTTACACAAGTTGGTGAAACTCCCATGCTTTATCAAAAAGTAGGAATGGTCTTTGTCTGTAACTTACCTTACTTGTTCCTGTAGACTTTTTGTATTAGAAAAAGTCAGTGAGATATGGTATGTCATAGTCACTAGTTAAAAGGCAATCTGCCTTTTGACTTTAGATTGATCTTGTTGTCTAGATTAGTTAAATCCAACTGTCTTTACATGTAACTGACGGTTGTAGGTTGTAGTATAAAAGTGTCTCAGGTCCTTGTAATTTTTGTATGCTTCATAACACTTGTAAGAGAACTTGAGATCAATATACAACATCCTTGAAAACTAATCTTGTGTTGATTTTTAGTTTTGTCTCTTTGATTTACTTGTGTTCTTTAGAGTATCTGTTTTAAGTTACCATTTCCAAGAAACTTCTCCTAAGAGATTTGTTTCCTACAGGTCCATCTTGTACATGTTCCCTTTCTTGGGGGCTCTAAGTAGGATATGCTCTTGAGGAATGACCACTCGGGGCTTGAGAACAATGCATTCATACTCAGTGAAGAGCATGTTGTGTCTTTGATCACAAAATTGGGTTACACTTAGTAGATTATACCCAAGCTCTTTGTCAAAGTTTACCTTTTCAATGCTGAGCTTACCATTCCACACCCTGCCCCTTCCAGTAATGTAACCTCCAGCATCTCCTCCAAAAGCAACTAGCCCTCCATCAATTTTCTCAAAATTTTGAAGTAGAGAACCATTACCTGTCATGTACCTGGAACAACCACTATTAATGATCCATATAATCCTCTTAGTCTTTAGTTGTTCCTGCATAAGAAAGAAATGTTAAGTTACATTTGGAAACCCAAGCCTTATTGGTCTTCGGCTAATCAAAGTGATTTGATGACAATGTGACAGTAATTGATCCTATGTTCAAGTTTTGAGGATCATCAGCTGTTGTTGATGAAGAACTTTCAGTCACTTGGTCTTCTTTCATCTTCCACACCATCTTTGGAAGATTAGACTTGACCTTCAACACTTCGAAAGTTTTGACAACTTCGAAAGTTTTGGAGACAGTACCTTCGGAAGATCTTGCTTTCACTGCAGCAGGCTTTAGTACTTCGGAAGCATTCCTTTCTTCTGAGACCAACGTTTTCACTTGTCTTCTTCTTCACCTTAGAGCTTCCAAAAGGAAAAGATTATCCTTTCGAAGCTAGCTTTTCTTTCTTCTTCTCAGAAGTTTTCTTTTTGATCATATGGATAGTACTTTTAGGATTGTAGATGTAATCCTTAGCAAGATGGGAAGTACTACCACACATGATGCAATCCCCTTGCTTCCTTTCGAAAGCCTTCTATTGAGAGAAAGACTGAATTTGATCACTTTTCACCTCCATCTTCATCTTCACAGATGATGCAACAAGCTTCTTAAGGTGAGGCTTGCTTTTGGAACTGGATGGTTCCGGCTGTGTAGCAGTGGTACACAGCTGATCAGCCTTTTTCTCTTTGTTGGAATGAGTTGGACATGAACTAAAACTTCTGGTGCTAGAGTTCATAGTTGAGTCTTCAGCTATCACCACTTCAAATCCTGCAGAGATAAACACTTGTTTCTGCATAGAGTTGAAAGTGGCCTTGATCTTTTGAGCCTTCTATGATTTCCTCTTGGCTTTTCTGATCAAGTTCTTCCTCCTAGACTTGGTCATCCTAGATTCTTTCCTCTCCTTGGGAGAATATGTCCCTTCTTAGGATGATCTTCTTCACTCTTCTTAGAATCATCCTTCTCTATCTTCTCTTCATCAATGGGGTCTATAAGGGGAAGATCATCTTCACAAGTTACACACCTTGGAGATCTTATAGATAATAGAGTGTGTGGAGGAGCTATCTTAGTAGATCCCAGTCCCTGCTAATACTGATAACAAACTTTTGCATGCAATGATGAGGATATCATGTTCTTGAAGGTCTCTTCTTCAAGAAAACATTTTTTTGTCCTGGCTTTGTTGATCACAAGCTCAGCCTGGTATTCAGTTAACATAGTGATGAGATCTTTTATCTGAGTCCTGTAGTTGGTATGTTCATGCTTAAGAGTTGAAATGGTTTTCTTTAAATCTTCTATTTTAAGTTTGTAATCATTTTAGCTCTTTTGAAATCAACTTTTAAAATGTATAACGACTCAAGATCAGACCTCATCTCTAAGTTATAAGACCTATATCTGTTAACTTTAGCAATACATTCAGGTGTACAAAGATGTTCTAATACCTTAGCTTCTTCATGATCTGCCATTAGTGCTTGGTTTGGAGATGTATCCTCAACCTGAAAGCTCCAGTCAAAGCCTCCTTCTTCAACAACAACTGCAACTTGCTGCTTGGGCTTCTCATTCTGGGGAGCTCCATCAGTGTAGTTTGGTCTGGTTTGTGCTTGGCCACCATTTGTTCTTGGTGCCTTGCACTCTCTAGCAAAGTGTCCCATTTGGTTACAGTTGTAATACTTCACTTTGCTTTTGTCCAACCCAAACTTTCCACTAGTTGCATTGCTAGGAAACTTCCTCCCTGTCCTCTTGTAGAACTTCTTGGCTCTATGAGTGAGAAGAACCATCTGCTGGACTATTTCCATGTACTCCAGATCATCTGGATGGATACATTCCTGGTCTTTAAGGGTAAAGAGAAGGTTGCCTGTGCTTTCATCAGTAGACATAAAGGCTTATGAAGAGCTTGTCCCTTGGAATAGGCTTCCTTGGATATAGCTCTCTCTTGGTGTCTCCAGTAAGGTGATGAAAGGACCCTTTTGTGAGTTGTTAGGGTAGCAGATGAGATGATGCTGTGGTTCTCTGCAATCCCTTTCAACGACATGAAGGGCTAAACTCTGCTGATTGCTGGAGTTACCAGATGGATTTTGCATGTTCATCTCCATTTGGTAGCCACTGAGGATACCATACAACTCAGTGAGAGTAAGGGTCTTGAGGTTTTCTGTCCCCTTAATGACCACATAATAGTATGTCCATTGTCTGGGAAGAGAGGACATGAACTTCCTCACAATGTCCCTATTCTCAAGGGTTACTCCAACATCCATTAGAGTGTCCACAATCTCTACATACCTAAAGTATTGATCAGTCATGGTTTCACTTGCCTTAAAGGTGAAGTTCTCAAACTGCTGCTTTAAGGGGTCCTTCTTGTTCTCTTTTGCTTCAGTGGACCCCTCATACATAAGCTTTAGTGCATCCCATTGTTGCTTAGCAGTCTTGCACTTCTTGAAGCCTCTGTAGATGGAGTTTGGAAGAGTAGTTTAGAGAGCGATCATGGCTTTCTGATCTATATCTATCTTTTTCCAGTCTTCGTCAGAGTAGTTAGTCACTTCTTTTGGTATCATACCACCACCACCAGCAGCTGAAGAGGTGGATGGTACATGAGGTCTAGAGACAGCAGATCCCCACATCCTAGAGTCTTGAGACTTGATGAAGCCTTCCATTCTTTAGCACCAAGTATCAAAATCATCAAGAGTGATTAGTGGAGACTTTGTCATGGTATCGGTTTCCATATCAGCCTTTGTGATAGCTGCCATTTGAGTTGTTAAGTATTTTGTGAAACTGAAGGGATTTAAGATGGTGAGATCTTACAATTAAGAGCCTAAAAAGCTCTGATACGAATTGCAGGACCGGTTAAAGGGATGGTCAATAAAATCAGTCTCACAATGAGGAGAGTGTTAGAACACTTAACAGATCAAATAGGGAATCGGGTTTATATGAATGATACTAAGAACATAAGTAAACAATGAGACAGAACTAAGAACAAGAACAGGATGAGTGTGGTTTTCAAGAATGCTGTATATTGCTCTTAAGTTCTTTTACAAGTGTTACAAAGCATAAAAAGAAATACAAGAACCTGACATACTTTATACTACATCCTACAGCCGTCCATACTTTGAAGGCTAGCTGGAAACACAATCTAGACAACAAGTTCAATGTAAAGTCAAAAGGCAGATTGTCTTTTGACAAGTGACTATGACATGCCATAACTCACATCCTAATATATTACAAAAAGGATAAAAGGTATAAAGTAGAAGTTACAGACTCTAAACCATAATCTACAGTTGCAAAAGCATGGACCTTTTCACCAACTAATGCAAGTTAGTGAGTCTTCAGAGTTGCAGCAGAAAGTGAGAAAGCATGTCTTCTCTGTCTTTAGAAGAAATAAGTCTTCACTTCATTGGCCTCAGAAGACTTCATCTTTGAAGCTTCAGAAGACTTCATCTTTGGCTTTGAAAGATTTGGTCTTTGGCTTCGGAAGATTTTACACTTAGAATAATTTTCTGTGAGAAGTGTAAGACTTTCGAAGTAACTTCTACTCTGCACAATGTGCATTCAAGCTGGAAGCTCTTTGGTTGCTTTGGTTTCTTTGGTTGCATCAGCCTTTCAAGTATAACCTTTTGATGTTTGGTTTGAAACTTATGTCTCATGTTTGGTTTTTAAAGTTGTCATAAAAAGGTTTATCATTGTTTAAAACAACTTTTTGATGAGGAGTTTGTCATGGTACTCCTCCTTTGTTCTTGTTAGGAACAACTGTCTGTTTCTCAGTTGATATCTCAAATTGAGGTTGTTTGTTTTGCTTCTTGTTTTTTTTGTTGAAGAAGCAGTTTGCAGTATTGTGATTGTTTCTTTCATAAATGGAACAATAGTTGTGAAAATGGCATGATTCCGTGCTATGATTGTTCATATCACAGTACTTACAATATTTACCATATTTGCATTTTTCTGTGGTGTGAGTGTATTGACACACCACTCGTAGTATGGTAAATTTGAAGTGTTTTGTTTGTTTGAAACCTTTGATTTTAAACTTGATTTTAATGGTATATCAAAAGTTACTGTTGTTTGGTTTGGTTGAATTGGTGCTTTTCCTTTCCCTTTATTTACTCTTTGGGTGAAACAATGGAAGATTCGGCCTTTCTCCCACCGAAGCAGATATCAATTACTTGTGTTTACTTTGTTTGTATGGGTGATGCATCAACCATACTTGAAACTTTTGTATTTTCAGTAATTTGTTGATCTGACTCATCATAGAGTAGATCGTCATCATCTTCATCTGTTGTGTGTACATCAAACTCATTATTTTCTCCTTGATAAAAATCTGTAGATTTTATTTGTGGAGGTGCTTGGCTTATAACAAATTTTATCAAAGGTGTTTTTGATCTTAATGATGATTTTGATGATGATGGTGATGATGATGATGATGATGATGATGATGATGATGATGATGATTGTTTTGAGTCATCTGTTCTGTCATGTGGGTCAAAAGACTCACCCTATTTGTTGGTCATAGAATAAGGTAATGGGATATAGTTATTATTATAAGGTGGGTTAACCTTATTTTATCACAAACCTAAAGGGTTTTTAAAAGCCCTTTGCTAAGCAAGAAGTTATTCAAACTACTTGTTGCTCACCTGAAATTTCTGAAGTTTCACTTCAGTTTTAGCCTGCAATGTTTTTGACTTAGTCAACGATTCAGAAAGTTGCTCAACTTGAGCTGCTAATGTTAATTTCTCAGACGGTAATTTGTCCAAATCGTTTTTCAATGATAGAATTTTAAGCTCGTATTGTTTTTGTTCTGATTTTAAGTTGTCATTTAAAATGTTTGTTTCAATCACTTTCTTAGAAAGTTAATCAGCATGCTCTCTACATCATGTGACTTCGTCAATGCATGCTTGTGAACATAGATTTTCCCTTACCTTTTTTAGGATTTTTGAAATTTTATCATCTATGTTTGCCATGAGGGCATGATCGGGAGATTGTACTTCTGCCTGGTACATAATCCAGTCACACTCACCATCTTGTTTGATAATCAAGGCAGATGACTTTGAGTGTTGATTGGGGTTGAACTGTGTGATTTGTGATGGTGTTGGTACAGCAGGGATGCTGATAGGAGGCAAATTTTGTCTGTTTGAGTGATTGCTATTTAAGGTTTGTGTTTGTTGGTTGTTTCTGTCAACTCTAGGTTGTTGGCATTCTCTAGAGAAGTGTCCATAGAGTTGCAGTTATAGCATCTCACTTTTGTTTTATCAAAACCAATCTTGGTTTTCTTATCCACGCTTAACCCCCTATTCCTTTGTAGGAACTTCTTCGACCTGTATGCTATCATTGCCATTGACCATTGAAGATCCATTTCTTCAACCATATGAGGAGGCAATTCATTCAAGTCTTGCTGTATGATCTGAGATGGTGTGAGGTTAGCCCCTAAGTAGGCTTTAAAGCTTGTTGAAAAGGCTGCAAAAGCTGCCTTTTGCTCCTCACTTTGCAAGATGATTGTTAGTGCATCCATTAGTTTCTCAAATTTATGAATGTTTTGAGTCTTTGCTGGGTGCTGTTTGCTGGAGCTGGAAGCATGTGGATGTTGATTGCATTGAGGTGTTGCTTTATTAGAAGCAAAACACGAGTCTTCTTGGACTTCTGTTTGGTTTTTAATGATTCAAGAGCAAAAAAGCATGAAGTTTCACTTGAATCAAGAACTCTTCTTCTTCTTCTTAACCAGTGCAAGTTAAGAATTCACTGTCTATTTGTTGTATTTCCTTGAACTTGTATGATTCCACATGTCTGACTATGTTGTTATTTCTTAATGTTTCATCAAGTTCTAGTGCCTTAACTTTGGCAACTAGTGCATCTAATGATAATGCTTCTAGATCCAATATTGCTTTCATTAGAGAAACTAATTGAGTCCAGCTCTCTGGAAAAGTATGCAACAATTTCTTATTAATCTCCATAGATTCATACTTGAGACCATAGAGAATCATCTCATTTACCAGTTGAACAAATATGTGAAGCTGTTGTGGTATTGATTCTCCCTAAACATAATGGAAGGTTTCATACTGGGTCTTATGGTTTTCCTTCTTGATTTCCCTAATTTCTTCACTTTCTTCACACATGGTGTGAAGCACCTTCCATAGTTCATGTGCTATTTTGAAGTTCTCAACTCTGGTTAAAATCTTAAATGGGAGAGTCATAGCCAGTATGCTGTAGGCCTTCATGTCTGTTTTGACCTTTTTTAGGTAATCACCAGCTACACTTTTTCAAGTTGACTAGTTTTTATATGTTGTAATCTGGACCAAGTTTCATAGGTATGTATGGTCCCTCGATTATAGATGTCCATAGGTTCGGGTCTTGGAAAATGATCCAATTTCTAAACATAATTTTCCATTGCATGAAATCAACCTTGTTCTTTAGTCTCGGTGGTTTGAGACCACTATTGGTTCCTGAAATTTCATCAGACATGGTTGTTGAATTTTAACTTTAACAGTTTAAGTTAAATTTGTTTGGTTGTTTAGCTCGGTGCTAAATTTGTTTTATCCTAAGGTCACCAGGATTTGTTTGTAATGATGTTGTCACTCTTAAGTTTACCGAATAAAGGAAATTAATTAATTCAATTTTAAATCAATTAATATCCAATGTGATGTCACTATCAAATCTCGGTGAAATAAAAGGAATATTCTGTTTGGAATGTCAGCTTTTAATAATGTCAGTCAAGAAAAGTCAAAACCCTAAAAACAATGAAAATATTTTTAAAAAGTTAACTTTTTGGATCAAAAAGTAAACTTTTTAGAAAATTCAAAAGAAGAATATGTTTCTTCTATGTTTTGATACTGAAACCAACAAAATCACTGTAGATATTGAAGGTTGTGTATGAATGAACGCTAGGGTTTATCCTAGGGTTTGTTTGCGGCTGAACTGATCTTCATAAAAATCAATAATTGGCTTGTTGATTGAAGAACAAAAACCTGATTCAAGTATGAAAACACTTGATTATGATGATTTTAAACACTTAAAATGATTCAAAATGATTCAAAATGTTTAAAAACAATGTATGTTTGAAGAAAACTTGATAAAATAGTAATCGACTATTGTTCTATCAAAAACCCTAAACCGATGAGGTTTTTCAGGTTTTGAGATGATTTTGTTTCTAAAAACAGTGTTTGAATGTTATTTTTAGCTTCAACAACACAAAAACCTACACAAAATGTACAAAAACATATTAATGAATCATGTTTTAATCATTTGATGAATGTCTGGAGTAGAAGAGGGTTTTGTGATGATTTTTAGCTCGAAAATGGATGATATGAAGCTAATGAACCATAGATATCATTGTATTGATTGAGAGGATAAAAAAATCAGTGTTTGATTTAAGTCAAGGCTCTGATACTGAAATTCAGGTTTAGGACTTAGAACACAAAACCAAATGAATTCCCCTAAGGATCCTTTTAATCTCTCAAATAATAAGAACAGGTAGTTATATAATCAATACTCAATAATCATAGTGCAGAAACACATGATTAATGATATAATATCTATGTGTGTGATAGAATGCATAGATGAATAGAAAATGCTTGTTTGATTGATCATTCAAAAGCTTACAAAGGATTAGGGTATTATGCTATTTATAGCCTATACAAAATAGCTATATATAATTACAAAAATACCCTTATGTAAACTAAAATTACATAAAATCCAAAGTCTAAGTCGTCCGCTGTGGATGATAGACTATCCGTTGATGTTGAATAAGCTGTCCGTTGTGTCTTGGAAACTGTCTGCTGTGAACACTTGTGTTTGGATGATAGTATCCGTTGTTCATCCGCTATGGATGAACATCCGCTGTGGGCTGTTCTCAGCAATGGACATTTGTGCATCCGTTGTATGTGTGTTGGTCATTCGCTATAGACACTTGGACCTTTTTCTTCATCTGCTGCAAAGACTTCATTATCTGTTATGGATAGTTCTTCATCCGCTACCAACACTTGTCAAAAATTTCTTTTATCTACAAACTTGAAAAAGAAATTTAAACAATAATTAGTGTCTGTTATGAATGTTAATGATGGTAATGTGTTAGTTAATGATTGTTTGAATGTTAGAACACATTATGTTTGATTATGGCAAACATTATCCTTCAATGCACTTGTTTAGTCCAACAAACTTAAGCCAACTCCTTCTGAGTTTATGAACTCTCCAGTCCATAATTTCGACTAGTTCCTCGGTGAAATCCAGTTTGTCATCGATACAAACTTCTTCAGGTCGGACAACCAAAGCTTCATCAGTAAGACACTTCTTTAGATTGTATACATGGAACATATCATGTACCTCACTAAGCTCACAAGGTAGCTTGGGTTGATATACAACGGGACTAACTCACGCTACTATCTCAAATGGTCCGATGTAATGAGGGCTAAGCGCTTTCCAAACCGAACGACTCCTTTCCAAGACGAAATTTTTAGATAAACTCTGTCTCCAACCTGGAATTCCAATGGTTTCCTTCGATTATCCAAATAACTCTTTTGCCGACTCACAACGGCTTCTAACCTCTTTCTGATTTGAACAATCTTATTTATAGTTTCTTGGATAATCTCAGGTCCAGTCAGTTGCTTCCCTCCAACTTCTACCCAGCAAAGTGGCGAGTGACAATTTCTTCCTTATAAAGCTTCAAACGGAGCAGCTTTGATACTACTATGATAACTATTATTGTAGGAAAACTCAACTAAGGGTAGATGAGTATCCCAATTTCCTCCAAAGTCAATCACACAAGCTCGCAGCAGATCTTCCAACTTTTGAATAGTCCTCTCACTTTGACCATCTGTTTACGAATGGTAGGTAGTACTCATGTCCAAACGAGTACGCAAAGCTTGGTGAAAGGATTGCAGAACCTTGAGGTAAAACGACTGTCTCTGTAAGAGATATCGAGATCGGTACTCCACGAGGAGATACCACCTCCTTGAGGTAGATTTCGGTTAACTTTTCCATCGAATCCGCTTCCTTAACGGGTAGGAACTGAGCAGACTTAGTCAATCTATCGACTGTTACCCAAATAGTGTCGTGACCACTTGATGTTTGGGGTAACTTCATGTCAAAGTCCATTGCTATCCATTCCCGTTTCCACTAAGGAATCTCTGGTTGTTGAAGAAGTCTTGATGGCTTTTGATATTCTGCCCTCATTTTAGAATAGGTCGAACGCTTGCCCAGATAGGTGGCTATCTCACCCTTCATATTGGGCCACCAATAATGTTCCTTCACATCTTTGAACATCTTATCCGAACCGAGTGAATTGAATACTTGGATTTATGAGCTTCATCCAGAATCAGGTCACCTAGGTTTCCAAAATATGGAACCCAAATTAGGTCCATGATATCACATTATTGGATTTAGGCACTAACTCTTTGACCATGCCTTTCAAGTCTTCATTCTTCAAATTCTCATCTTTAAGAGCTTCGACTTGAGCATCTCGGATGCATAGGCGATGACCTTATCTTTCTGCATCAACACACAACCATGACCTAAACGGGATGCATCACAATGCATAACAAACCTTTCTGTTCCTTCAGGAAGAGATAGAATAGGAGCACTACATAACTTCTGCTTCAACAACTAAAATGCTGCCTCTTATTTATCAGTCCAGTCATACTTCCTATCCTTCTGAGTCAATAGCATCAACGGCTGTGCTATCTTTGAGAAATTTTCAATTAATCTTCGACAATAAACAGCCCATCCAAGAAACTGACGCACCTCGGTCTGAGACTTGGGTGCCTCCCAGCTCTTGATTGCTTCATTCTTTGCCAGATCCACATGTATGCCTTTCTCATTAACGACATGCCTGAGAAATGAACCTCTCGAATCCAAAACTCGCACATCGAGAACTTTTCATATAGTTTCTCTTTCTTCAACATCTCCAGGATGATCTTCAGATGGTGTTCATGATCTTTCGTGGTTCTTGAATAGACTAGTATATCATCCATGAATACTATTATAAACTTATCTAAGTAAGGTTTGCATACTATATTCATAAGATCTATGAACACAGCAGGCGCATTTGTCAGACCAAATGGGATAACCAGAAACTCATAATGGTCGTAACGTGTTTTGAATGCTATTTTGGAACATCTTCCTTGGCTATTTAAGTTGATGATAACCTGATCGCAGATCAATCTTCGAGTAGAAACTAGATCCTTGAAGCTAATCAAACAGATCATCGATTCTTGGTAATGGGTATCGATTCTTGATAGTGAGTTTGTTCAACCCCGGTAATCTATGCACATTCTGAATGACCCATCTTTCTTTTTGACAAATAAGACTTGTGCTCCCCATGGCGAGAAGCTTGGTCTTATAAATCCTTTATCCAACAATTCTTCTAATTGCTTGGACAATTCTTGCATCTCCGAGGGTGCTAATCGATATGGTGAACGGGCAATAGGAGCATCCCCTGGTACCAAATTGATTTGGAATTCAATTTGTCTTGACGGTGGTAATCCAGGCAGGTCATCAGGGAAAACATCTGGATAGTCTTGCATTATCGGTATATCTTCGAGCTTTCACTTCTCATTCTTAGTATCCACAGCCTTGGTAAGAAATGCCAGATACCATTCACGTAGGTACTGGTAAGCCTTTGTTACATTGATAATCTTCAGTGTAGGCTTCCCTTTATCACCTTGGATAGTCAAAGTTCCACAGCTTGGAATAGGGAGACGAATAATCTTCTCATAGCATACCACCTCAGCATGATGCTTTGACAACCAGTTTTCTTAAGCTTTTCAATCAACCTCACTCTACAAGTCTAGGCTTGATGTCCATACTTGTTACACCGTGAACATACATTCACATTGTAGTTACCACCATGATGAAGATTAGACTTGCTACACTTCAGTTGTACGCCAGCTTGCCTCCTTGCCTTCGGCAAGTTAGTAGCATACATCTTTCCTATCCAACCCTCTAAGTCTTCTGATTCCCAGCTTAGTTCTTAAAATTCCCAGTCCACTTCCTTTTATTCTCTAGAGACCTCTTATCTGACTCTACCACCTTCCTTCCATTCTCCATGGGCTTCTTTCTAGTATCCCCTTTCTTAACCAACACACCTCTTCGAATAGCATCACCAGTCAACGAATTAGCTATTCCCACTGCGCTGTGCATTGTAGTCGGGTTTGATGTCATAACCATGCCTCTAATCTGGGGTGCCAATCCCTAGATGTATCTCTCAATCCTGACGTAGTCTGGAGTAACCATTCAGGGTACAAGTCTTGCCAAATAATTAAACTTGAAAGTATAGGCTCTAACTTTTGCACCTTCCATACTCAGGTTCCAGAACTTAGTTTTGATCTCCTGTAGCTCATTACGAGGAAAATTCTCTTTAAGAAACATCTCCTTTAACTGGTTCTAGGAGAGACCAAATGCAGCTTCCCCTCCTAGATTCTAAACTTGCGAATTCCACCAGCTTAAAGCTTCATCTTGGAATGACACATATGGCATACTTCACTTGCAGATCAGTAGAACAGTTGCTAATTGCCATCACGAATTCCATCTTCTCTATCCATCTAATAATGCCAAGAGGACCTTCAGTTCCCGAAAAGATTCGTGGATTACAAGCTTGGAATGTCTTATAAGTACAACCTTAAGCTTGACTCCCAGAGGGATTACCAATGGAAGGGCCTCCACTAGAACCACCCATGGTGCCACGTCCTCTACCACGCCCAACATTTGTGTCATGTTGCTCGAGTGCAGAGTTGACATGTTGGGGGTATCAATTGTGCTAACTCTTCAGTAGTGGTAGGTAAACCAGTACTAGTAGCATTTTGCGTGTTAGGTGCCATTGATTTACTTCTGTTATGGATCAAACAAAGAGAATAAACGACATACACGAAATAATATCAAAATGCATAATAGTAATAGATATATAATCACAACATTTTGATAACCAAACATTCATTAAAATCATCATAATGGTTTAATGAGAGAGATAATTAGTTCAGAATACTTGTCCGAGAAACAACACAAAATAGATGTCATAGTAGCACCAACATCATTACAAATAGTTTTTTCAATATTCCAAATACTAATATTCAAAGAGCCTACAAATCAAACGAGAGAATAGTGCCATCACATCGGCACGCACCACCATAGAAGTTATCATCATGCAGACCGTCGCCAATCCTGGCGCTGCCTCCACACGCTCCTCATTAACTATCACCTGTTGTTATGCTGCTACCAATCTAGCCTCTGCAGCCTCCAGCTTTAGCTCTACCTATCTAGCTTCTTCTTTGTCTTTGCTAGTCCCGACTCTAAATCACATATCCTGAAATGCAGTTGGTTCAGGAGGTTGTTCTTAATCACCTTGTCTTCCTCAAAAGACATCATCCTTTCATCCATCACCTGTGTCATCTCACTCATCACTCCCACCTTACCTTCTAAGGATGAAATCTGGTGCTCATAGTGAATGCATCGGGTAGCTAGAGTAACTAACTAGAGTGTGATCTATAGGGTCATCCATCAGTGGTAGGTCTCGACATCCTGAGGATGGATCAGCAACCTCAAATGTAGAGGGTACACTACCCTCATCAGCCCACTCCTGTAATCATCCGGTCAACCAATCCCACTGTCCGCTTCTAGCCATCTTGGGCTTAACCTCCTCTGGTGTCTCTCTAGCAGTCTCATCAGTCACTATCTTCGGCTTCCTCTTCTTCTTCCTCGAGTAAACAAATCAAACCTTAGGGACATGCTCAAGAATGTCAGGAATCAGATGCCCAAATCCAGCCATTCCTGTACTCGGAAGTAAGCTCCCATCTCGATGAAAACGGGTAGTGATAGATCTCCAAGGGTGTGATAGGGGGAAGAGAGAACTTAGGATCCTCATAATCACTATCTGAGTCATGGATCAGAATGAACAGGGTTTGAGAAGGCATCTGTAACCACAAGAATATCCGTACTAAATATCTATCTAAAGGCATTTATGCTTATCTTATATGAATAATCATATATCAAATAATCATCAATTTAATGCATGCACGATGAAAAATACTTTTGGAAATGAAAATGTTTTAACTTAAAATCAATTTTGGTTATATTCTAGATTTTCGAAAAATATTTTTCTAGTTCGCTATAACCGTTGGCTGTGATAAAAACTTCTGTCACACCCCGAAAGGCGCACCGGAAAGGCACACGTGTGACGGAGATAACGGAAGTTGGACTATTTTCAACAATTATCAAGCAAACAAATCATTGATACCACAATAATATATTAATATAAAATGTCATTACATCATTATGAAAAGAACTCTTAAATTTAAAACGTAAACAATAATATCATGACATTGTTTAAAATTATAACAAAAAAATTTAATCGGTAGCGAAATTTGGTCCCAAAAGTGTATCCATATTTGATTAGTTTGCGGTAAAACCCTTTTCATTCCCATGCATGCCTAAATACCTGAAAAACATTCCCAAAAGTTTATCAGCAAAAAGCTGGTGGTTTACAAGTTTATATAAAAAGGTCTTCAAAGTCTCCTTTTATAAAAATATATGATTATCCCAGAATAAACTCCTGATCGTCAAGTACTAGCTAGGTCCACTGACTATGATCGCAACCAAGAGCCCCATAATCAAACCAAATACAATGTCCCTCAAATTCCTTTCAATATATATTCCCTCCGTACCAGACCGGTGCGACCGATCCTGAGGGGTGATTGTCAAACCCAATAGATCTACCAATATATCCTGTGGCCTTCCCAGGGTTAATGATTATGTTCGAGGGTAGTCGTGCGCAAATAATAAAACAACTCAAGGCCATCACGAAGATCATGCAATTATTCCCTAATTAAATCATATCATATACAAAATGTTTATAACTTGCTTTTCCCCCTAAAATAATTGAATACAATTGTTATTTAGAATAGGGGCTATGAAAACTCACCTTAAAACACATCAAAAGAGGGTCTTAGCAAAATCTAGTCCGGTGAATACTAATGACCAATTAACACCCTAAACAAAAAGGACCTATTAATTGTCAAGTAATAAGTCTACCACACAAGTTGTTCACCCAACTTACTAGACTTGCCATTAAATCCATTTTTAAACGACCCGTTGGAGACATCCGGTTTGGTTAAATAATTTATGTTATAAGTGAAAAATATTTTATTTACTAAATAAACTATTTAACCCTTAAATGATAACCACATATCACACCCACAAAATAAACACATACAAAAAAATATGAAAACATGACCGTAAAAATTACTAACTTATACATTAAATAAATAAATAAATAAAAACATATTAATTCATAATAACATTTTATCTGAGATTAATTTTAAATATATTCATAGTCTTGTTCTTGTTCAGAATACCATTTCTTATTATTTTTTTCTATTACCCTTTTATAAAACATTACTTTATTTAATATTAATCAACATTGATTAATCATTTTAACAAATAACTTAATTTCCAGTAGTAAAACATGTATTAAATTATTCTAAGACAAGTTTTATTATAAAAATATATTCAACCCATATTTACCCATATACGGTGATTTTAACCCGAAACCGCATGGTTTTACGCGCAAAAATCGTACATCAACCCGTGTATACCTTATGACCATTATACATGTTTTAAAATGCCAAAAAAATTCTGAAATTTTCTGTTAAAAATCAGTTTCAAAACAGTCCAAAAATTTTAACCAGAAATTGTCGGTTTTCGGCTTTTTCGCGCGTATAAAATCAACACCGATAACCATGCTTGTTAAGGATTTGTTACATACTTAAAAAAATAATCTTTAATGTGTTTTTAAACGTAAAACGTTTATGTTATTAAACTCAATCATCAAAATCTTTATTTCCAGTAAGATACTTATTTTAACTTATATTTAACATGTTTTAAACTTATTTTTCCAGATTTGAAAAGATCTTGTCTTGATTATGTTTAAATTTTGTAAAATCATTACTAGTGTTCATGTCCAATCATTACTTGATTACCATCATTTCTAACTTGTTTTTACCTTTTTCTTTAAGTCAAATTTTACTTAAAAAAAAACTTTCAGATCATGATCACCATATACATGGATCATTTCAATAATCTCCAAACACATAAGGGAAGACATATCAATATCAAAAATACCAATCATACATACATACATATATACGATTCATAGTTTTCATTTTATCAATACACACTTTAAAAACTCAAAAGATTTCAGATCATGATCACCATCATTTATGGATCATCTCAATCATTTATGTAATCCAAAAACAAGATGAGCTCAAGAACATCATAAACACATACGTTCATGTATCACCCATTTCCATCATTTTTGATAAACTCCTTTGGAGATGGGTTTCTTATGATGTTTATAAACACAAATTAAAGCTTGATCATCTTGCATGTCAAAATCAAACACAAATATAAATGAAATTTCCTAAATAATCAACATCAAACACAAACACACACACACAAACACATACACGGTTGACACACACACACACGGTTAACACACACACACATCATTTTAAAACCTATTTTTCTTCATTAAAAACCATTGTTGAAACCTTGGATTTCAAGAAAATCTAGTTTTTGGTGAAAAAACTTGCAACAATCATTCTTTTGTAAGTTGCAAGAGGTTTTTAAAGAAAACATCCTTACCCAAATGAACAACTTCAAGAAATACAGATGATTTCTTGATGATTTCTTCTCCTTGGAGTTGGATTTTTGCAATTTCTTGCACCAAACTCACTAAGGGACCCTTGAAATCAGTTGTTTGATGCTTGAAACAAGCTTGGATGATCAAAATTTGGAAGTGGTGAGGGTGTGGTGATGGTGTTTGGCCGAAGGGTGGAAAGAGGGTAGAGGAGAGTGTTTTAGTGAGAGAAAGGTGGGGTTGAGTGTGTGTAAAAGGTGGAGTGTAAAGTTGGTCTCGTTAATTTTTTTTGTAAAAATTTTAAACGCAATTTTTAAAAAGTCTTATTTTTACGCGATCAAAGTTAACAATTTCTATTATTATGTTTCATGACTAATAATATTTTCACTTAAGATACCTTAAATTATAAAAATCAAAATATATTGACTAGATTTAATTAACCTAGTTGTCACCAATGCTCGTTAAAAGCTTTTATAGCAACACGACCCGGTAATTCTCAAAATTACCAATTATAAAATTTTTGCACAAAGGGGCTTTGCTAGACCTTAGATGACCTTAATTATCAGAAATTAAGTCTTATAAACTATTTAATTAATTTAGCACATTCGGATATTAACTTACGGATATTAACCTGGAAACACGGGATGTCACATTTGGCCATCAACGGAAGGAAACGAGGTGCAAAGGATCAATAAACTACTTGTATTTCACAAGAGAAGAATAGAGAATCAAATTAGAGTGGAAATGAAACTAATTAGACATTAAATGAGAAACGTAATATGTGATTGATCAAAAAGACGTCAAATCAAGGTAACACGACCAATTAAATAAGATTTACTTGAATGTTAATCAAAATTGTGCAACAGCAGATTGGTGCATTAATGTATTCAGGAAAGCTTAACTAAATACATAGGAAAACAACTAGTTATACAAAAATATTAAACAACAATAGTTCTTGCACGGATAGCTTTTGCATTTTGTAACAACCTCAAATGCTATGGAGTTTTCATTCTCAAGCCTTCTATACACACTCCCAAACCAATCTAATAAAATCTGGTTATGATCTACATTGGAATCTCATTAATGGATCACACATGGAACATAATATCTATTGTTTAAATCGAAACCAAACCGAACATGACACCACACGAATGACCCTTAAAATCGATCCACTCTTGCCCAAAACTTATCCACAACCATCTTTGAAAACTCTTGCCTTAAAAATGCATTGAATTAATCCAAATGAGAACTATCAATCCAGAGAACCCTTTTTCGGCCATCAAGGGAAGGAAAAGAGGTGCAAAGGATCAATAAACTACTCGTAATTCACTTGAGAAGAATAGAGAATCAAATTACAGTGGAAATGGAACTAATCAAATGTCAAAGGAGAAACGTAATGTATGATTGATGAAAAAGAAGTCAAATCAAGGTAACCCGACCAATTAAATAAGATTTACTTGTATTTTAATCAAAAGTGTGCAACTAGAGATTGGTGCATGACGAAAGCATAACTAAATACATGGGAAAGAAACTAGTTATACAAAATTAAACAATAATAGTTCTCACATGGATAGCTTTTGTTTTTCATAACAAACTCAAATGTTACGGAGTTTTGATTATCAAGGCTTCTAAACACACTCCCGAACCAATATAATCAAATTTGATTATAATATTCATTGGAATCACACTATTCGATCACACATGGAACATAGTATATATTGTCTTAATCGAAACCAAAACTAAACACGACACCACACGAATGACCCTTAAAATCAATCCACTCCTACCATAATCTACTACACTCCATAAGCAACTTGAAACACTCTTGCCACAAAAATCCATTGAATCAATCCAAATGACAACTATCGATCCATAGAATCCTCTTTTAACCATCAAACGAGGTGCAAAGGACCAATAAACTACTCGTATTTCACTAGAGAAGAATAGAGCATCAAATTAGAGTGTAAATGAAACTAATCAGAATTCAAACGAGAAACATATTGTGTGATTGATGAAAAAGAAGTCAAATAAAGGTAACACGACCAATAAGAGTTTCTTGAATGTTAATCAAAATTGTGCAACTATAGATTGGTGCATCAATATATTCAGGAAAGCTTAACTAAATACATCAGAAAGCAACTAGTTATACAAAAATATTAAACAACAATAGTTCTCGCATGGATAGCTTTTGTTTTTTGTAACAACCTCAAATGCTATGAAGTTTTAATTCTCAATCCTTCTAAACGCACTGCCAAACCAATCTAATCAAATCTAATTATAATCTTTATTGGAATCACACTAATGGATCAAACATGGAATATAGTATCTATTGTTAAAATCGAAACCAAAACCGAACATGACAACACACGAATGATTCTTAAAATCAATCCACTCCTGCCCAAAACTTATCCACAACACTCCACAAACAACTTCGAATACTCTTGCCTTAAAAATCCATTAAATCAATCCAAATGACGACTATCGATCCATAAAACCCTTTTTCCACCATCAAGGGAAGGAAAGGAGGTGCAAATGATCAATAAAGTACTCGTATTTCACTAGAGAAGAATAGAGAATCAAATTACAATGGAAATGGAACTATTCAAAAGTCAAACAAGAAACATAATATGTGATTGATAAAAATGAATTCAAATCAAGGTAACAGACCAATAAAATGAGATTTACTCGTATTTTAATCAAAATACTGCAACTACAGATTGGTGCATGAAGAAAGCTTAACTAAATATATGGGAAAGAAACTAGTTATACAAAAACATTGAACAATAACAGTTCTCGCATGGATAGCTTTTGCTTTTCGTAACAAACTCAAATACTATGGAGTTTTGATTCTCAAGCCTTCTAAACACACTCCTAAACTAATCTAATCAAATCTAATTATAATATTTGTTAGAATCACACTAATCGACCACACATGGAACATAGTATCTATTGTCTTAATCGAAACCAAAACCAAACATGACACCACACAAATGACACTTAAATTCAATCCACTCATGCCATAAACTTATCCACAACACTCCACAAGCAACTTCGAACACTCTTGCCATAAAAATCCATTGAATCAATCCAAATGACAACTATCGATCCATAGAACCGTCTTTCATCCATCAAGGGAAGGACACGAGGTGCAAAGAGCGATATAGTACTCGTATTTCACTAGAGAAGAATAGAGAATCAAATTAGAGTGGAAATGAAACAAATCAGACGTCAAAAGAGAAACATAATGTGTGATTGATGAAAAAGATCTACTTAAATGTTAATTAAAATTAGGCAACTACAAATTTGTGCACAAATGTATTCACAAAATTTTAACTAAGTACATGGGAAATGAACTAGTTATACAAAAACATTAAACAACAATAGTTCTTGCATGGATAACTTTTGCTTTTTGTAACAACCTCAAATGCTAATCTAAACAAATTTGATAATAACCTTTATTGGAATCACACTAATCGATCACATATGTAACATAGTATCTATTGTTTAAATCGAAACCAAAACCGAATACGACACCACACAAATGACCATTAAAATCAATCCACTCCTGCCCAAAACTTATCCACCACACTCCACAACCAATATCAAATACTCTTGTCATAAAAATCCATTCAATCAATTCAAATGAAAATTATCAATGCATAGAACACTTTTTCGACCATCAAGGGAAGGAAAGGAGGTGTAAAGGATCAATAAACTACTCGTATTTCACTAGAGAAGAATAGAGAATCAAATTATGTAATACCCAGCCCCTCACACCACTAATATTGTCCGCTTTGCCCACGAATAGCTCACAGATTTGCTTTTGGTTGCTCGGGTGAAAACTTTCTAGAGAGGTCACCCATTCCTAGTGTGACATCTGGTAATTTTCCGTTACCAAACTCCGTTAGTTCCGTTAAGTCTTGCATACACGTGTCGGGAGCACACACTAGTTGTCGTAAAACGTTGGTGACTTAATAATAATTAATAATGTGAAACAAATAATTACTGTGTTGATTATTAGTTGTGATTATGTGATTTAAATGTTTATTGTAAATTTTATCACGTAACGTGGAAACGTGTGTATTTAATCTGTATGTTTTGTATCTAATAAAGATAAAATATATAATTGTCATTGTTAGTTTATATGCTTATTATTGTAGTTAAAAACCTTTTTAAAAAGAGTTTAAAAGCTTAATTTTTATAAAAAGTAAATTACAAGGGTTTAAATGGTAATATTGATAAATTAAATATAATCAAAAATCCCAACCCTAGCCCCCACATACCCATCGGCCGCGACACACACTCAAACACACACAAACCTGCGATTTCAAGCAAGAACAAGTGATTACCATTCGGTTTTGGTCGATTTCAAGTTATACAACGCGTTAGAATCATCAATTGCAAGCCATTACACGTTTAAAGGTTAGATTTTTACATGTTTTTGATGATTTTTTCATGGTGGCCGAAACCCTAGTTCGAATATTGCAATTGAAGGTCGATTCTTGGTTGTTTGTTGATGTTATTATGTTAGTTAGGTTAGATTGATGCTAGTTAACGTCGATTATGCAAGAAAGCTATGATTTTGATACGTTGTTCATAGGTTACTAATAATAGTAACTTTATTTGCATGGATGTGGTGATTTGATGATGTATGAATGTTATGGATGTGTTTGTGATGATGATTAGATGCTAGATTGATGATATGAACAATTGAAAATCAAGAAGATGTGTTATAGTTCATACATTGCTAAAAATAGTAACTTTTGGTGTTGAATGTTGATGAATCATGATGATTAGATGTTGTTGATCATGTCTAGATATTGTCATGGACTTGAATTGGTATGTAAATGATGAATTCATGAATGTCTTGGGTGTTTGATGGATTTGGGATGAACTTTCCCAAAAGGGAAACTTTAATTGTGAAATCTCTTAAATATGATGATATGGGTATGTTAGGAGCATTTGGATCATGCTAGTAAGTTCATAGATGAGTTCTATGGTGATAGAATGTATTGGGTGGATTCAATGGATGTTGGTTTGGGTAATTATCTATTTTGGCTTGTTTGTGGAAAAATCATGGTATGAGTCATATAGGTAAGCTAGGACTTTCGTTGATTGATGGTTGATTAAGAATGAACATTTTGGATGATATGAGCTATGGAAAATTTATATGTTAATGATCATCATACACGCGTGCGAATCTGAGGCCCCTACTTTGTAGGATTGGCAGGCTTTAGGATGTGAAGTCGTGAGTGGCTTCACATGGCATGTGATGCGTGATTTGATCCTTGTATGGTGTATTATTTGTGTTATAGATGTTATGAGCATGATAATAGTTTGAGATTCGCATGACTTGTTATCTGGCTGTATGATGATCTAATTAGTACATGTGGTTAATGAAGTGCTATATGTAATCAATTTGTATGTTAATCATGTGTGATAGGCTGTTATGCTTGTTTGAATGGAATTTCATCTATAATGTCACCAACGGGTCAAACGGGTCAACTGGGTCAAATGTGTCTTGTCTTCTAAAACTTTGAGTTCTTTGGTTTGTAAAGCACTTAGGGTTTCAATATGATTCTGTGTACACGTACTTATGTACTCTCGTGTTCTAGGTAACCTTTGAAGGGTTGTCTTTGCACCTATCACCTGTTCTTTTTAGTCATTATCTTTACACACCAGGTGAGTTCATGCCCCTCTATTTTTATAAACCTTCTTCTTGGGGGAGGTAGCATACTTGTACTCAAACGCTATTTTATTATTATAAGCTGTGTATGTTTTAACATAGTGCTTAATACCTTGAAAGTCCTCATACTTTCGGATCGTTAATAATGATAACTAGCGGGAAATCTTGGGTAGTACTACTGGGTCTGACGAGCCCCACCTGTGCGACTCGAGGTCAAACGGGTGCAATATTGTCCTAGACACAAATATCGTCACGACCTGGTAAGTCGTGACGGGAGGCAACAAACGCAACACAGTCAGCTTCGATCGCGAAATCACTATGGTTATTACTTATGAATATAGACTAGCTATCTATTTCAATGCACTTCTTATGTTATGCAAATGTTATTGTTTATGATAAACGCAAACTCTTGAACTCACCAACCATTGTGTTGACATTTTAGTATGCTATTCTCAGGTTTTTAACTCTGCTTGCCATTAGGAGCACCACACGGGTCCAACATGCATTCTAAGACTCTATTTTAAAGACATGTTTGTTGGTATCTAATTATGAGTGTTTAAATGTTTGGGTTGGCGCATGTTTTGCCAAATATGCATTTTTATATTTTGGGTTTGTCTTATTTACAAAACGCTTCCTCATGGTTGTAAAGTTTGAACTTTGGTTAGTTTTATTTTAAATGTGGCATATAGTGTCGTTCTGAGTAACTATTGACTGTGATCCTGGTTTGTTCACACGCCTCGCGATAAAACTTCGCACGTGGATTTTGAGGGTGTGACAGATTGGTATCAGAGCCATTGGTTATAGGGAACTAGGTTGCATACACACACTAGACTATAACCGCACAGTTGTTAGTTACTTATCGCTTAGTCTCCTTACTGTATACTCATTGGCATACGCAACACGTACTTCGCAGCATGGCATCATCGTCCAGAAATTTAGGCAAGAGACCTGCACGATCTGAGTCACCTCCTATGTCTCCCGTACCTGATAGGGGATTTAACTGGCCCCGACATCCTTATCCTCCTGGCGAGATAGACTGGGATCAGCCTTTCATACCTCCGGAGCTCGATCCTCCGGGAACTAGGATTTCTACCCCACCTACATAAACCGTATGGCTTATAGAGAGCGCGTACCACCATTAGCTCCTACACGACCTAGGACTAGGTCATCAACCGCCTCTACATTGCCTACTCTTCCTACCTTGAGCATCCCTCTCGAGCAGGCGTTTGCAGCTTTGGTAGCCACTCTAGACACGGAGCGACAGCGGATTAGAGGACTCACTGATGAGAACTCTGCATTACGATCTGAGATGCGTCAGTTGCGTTTCCAGGTAGAGACGCTTCAGGAGCGACTCTCGATGGCCATTGGTGGACATCATACTCTGGCAGGCAACGTTGTAGCACTTAGTTGGCGCATGGATGCACAGGATCACCATAACATAGTGATCGATGATAGGTTTGCTGATTTTGAGGCACAGCTAGCAGCACTTCAGGTTGTTGAAGCCCCTGCACCTTTGGTGGATCCTGATGAGGAAGACCCAGAAGAGGAACCCGAGGAAGCCCCCGAAGAAGAACCAGCAGAGATGGATGAAGACAGTGACGGATCTGACGTACTGGACTAATTCCACTTTTAAATGACTTAGACTATGTAGTGTTTCTTTTCTTTGAAACCTATGTGGGAAGGGTTGTTTCCCACCCAACTGACAAACTTAAATTTTGACATTGATGGAATATTTTGTGACTCAATTGCAATTTATTTATCTTTGGTTATTATTTCTGTTATAAATGTTGTGGTTGTGGTGAATGCATTATTTCTTATTGTTTACTGTACCTTGATGAGATTAATGTGTTGGATGTTACTCATTATTGTAATTGTGAATTGTAAAGTGAAATATGGACGCACGAGAAAGAGAACGTGGGCGTGGTCGTGGACGTAGCGCCGGAGGCCGTGGTGCCGGAGCCATAAACATGACACCTACGGAATTGGCGGCATTAATTAACGAACATGTTCAGGCGGCAGTGGCTGCTGCCCAACCGGGACAACCAGCAGGTAAATGATAACAAGAGGTTAAACTAATTATTCTAGTTAATTGCCTAGGATATCTGACTAATGTTTGGGATTGCCAAAACAGGACCACCACCATGTACCTACAAGTCCTTCATGGACTGTAAACCCCATACCTACAGCAGGACGGAAGGAGCTGTAGGGCTTGTAAGGTGGTTTGAGAAGACAGAGTCTGTCTTCGCAAAATGCAACTGCCCGCCTGCTGATCAGGTGAAGTATGCCACCGGGACATTGGAAGGCGCAGCACTTTCATGGTGGAATGCCCAGGTGCAAATGCTGGGTCAAGCCATGGCCAATGAACTACCTTGGGATGAGTTTAAGGGGATTATGACCGAAGAATATTGTCCCCGAAATGAAGTGTAGAAACTGGAGATTGAGTTCTGGCAACTCAAAATGCAAGGCTCAGAAATTGAAGCCTACACGACCCGTACTCATGAGTTAGCCACTTTATGCCCAGGGATGGTGAATGAAATGCACAAGAGAGTTGAGCATTATATACGGGGATTGGTGCCCGAAATTCAAAGTATGGTAACTGCCTCTAACCTCATTACCATACAACAAGCTATCCGAACAGCCCACAGGCTGACTGATCAAGCAGTAGAGCAAGGTTGATTACCTAAGCGGGGTGCGGTGGCAAGCATGCCCAACCATAAATGCAAGTGGGATGGTTCAAGCAACAAGGGATCGTCATCCAGTAGCCAATCTCAACCTCAACAACAGCAGCAAAGTCAGCAACGGCAATGGAAGTTTGAAAACAATCGAAGCTTCAACCAGGCGACTCCCTCAAATCAAGGACCCGGTGGGTATGGCGAAAGACAGCCGAAGTGCAACCGGTGTAACTACCACCATGTGGGTCGATGTGATAACTTCAAGTGCCAACGTTGTGGGAAGATTGGTCACGTAGCCAAAGACTGTCGGGGTGAACTGATGAAAAAGCCTCAACAATCACAAGAAACTCTGAAAGGTTGTTTTTAGTGCGGAAAAGAAGGCCATTACAAACGCAACTGTCCCCAACTTAAGAGGAATGGTAATGGCAACAACAACAATGGAAACAACAGCAACAATAACAATGGCAACAACAATAACAACAACAATAATAATGGCAACAACAATGGTGGAAACAACAATGGAGCCAAAGGAAGAGCCTTCATCATTGGCTCAGGTGAGGCTCTAAACGATCCTACAACAGTGACTGGTAAATTTTCAGTTAATGGTCGTTTTGCTATCGTATTATTCGATACCGGAGCCGATAGAAGTTTCATGTCCACTAGGTTCTGTAGTCTTTTAAGTGATATTCCCTCAGCCTTAGAATCTAAATACACCGTAGAGTTAGCTGACGGTACACAGATTCACGTAACGCATATTCTTAGAGACTGCAAGATAGAGCTTGCTGGTCATACATTCACCATAGATCTCATGCCTGTTACGTTAGGAAGCTTTGATGTGGTAGTAGGCATGGATTGGCGTTCCGATAAACAAGCGGAAGTCATATGCCACGAGAAGATCATACGGATTCCCCTTGGTGAAGAAGTCCTTACGGTCAAAGGTGATAGGAGTGGTGCGGCGATAGGCATCATTTCATTTATGAGGGCACAGAAGTTGTTACGAAAGGGTCGACTGGCCATATTGGCACTCGTCACAGATAAACAGACTGAGGAAAAGAAAATAGAGGATATCCCCGTAGTTCGTGAGTTTCCCGAGGTGTTTCCGGAAGACCTGCCTGGATTACCGCCTCATCGGCAAGTTGAATTCCAGATTGAGTTAACTCCAGGAGCCGCTCCAATTACGAGAGCACCGTACCGGTTATCTCCGAACGAACTGCAGGAATTATCCGCCCAACTACAAGAGTTGTTGGATAAAGGGTTTATCCGACCGAGTTCGTCGCCCTGGGGAGCGCCAGTTCTATTTGTGAAGAAGAAGGATGGTACATTTCGAATGTGCATTGACTATAGGGAACTGAACAAGGTTACTATCAAGAATAGATATCCCTTACCTCGTATCGATGATTTGTTTGATCAACTGCAAGGATCAAGCTATTACTCTAAGATTGATCTGAGGTCTGGGTATCATCGGCTGAGAGTTCGAGAAGAGGACATCTCGAAGACTGCTTTCCGTACACGATATGGTCACTATGAATTTTTGGTCATGCCATTTGGGTTGACGAATGCACCAGCAGTATTTATGGATCTTATGAACCGCGTGTGCAAACCCTATCTTGATCAGTTTGTTATCGTCTTTATTGATGACATATTGATATACTCAAGGACTGAGGAAGAACATGGAGAGCACTTACGTTTAATCTTGGAATTACTTAGGTAGGAACAACTGTATGCAAAGTTTTCTAAGTGTGAT
The DNA here is from genome assembly GCA_025506505.1 of Flaveria sonorensis. Classification (NCBI taxonomy): domain Eukaryota; kingdom Viridiplantae; phylum Streptophyta; class Magnoliopsida; order Asterales; family Asteraceae; genus Flaveria; species Flaveria sonorensis. Next base: position 28,014,710 of record CM046426.1, read on the forward strand.
TTCTGGATACGTGAGGTACAATTCTTGGGTCATATTGTCAACGAAAAGGGAATACATGTTGATCCTGCCAAGATTGAAGCGATAGAGAATTGGTCTGTTCCTAAGACACCAAGCGAGATACGACAATTCCTTGGATTAGCGGGATATTATCGACGATTCATTGAAGGATTTTCTAAGATCGCTCAACCTCTCACAGCCTTGACTCATAAGGGAACGACATACAAATGGGGTGAGAGTCAGGAATCTGCTTTCCAGTTGCTGAAACAGAAACTGTGTAGCGCACCAATATTAGCGTTACCGGATGGTAGTGATGACTTCATAGTCCACTGCGATGCATCTATTCAAGGACTTGGATGCGTCTTGATGCAGCGGGATAAGGTGACAGCTTACGCCTCTAGACAATGGAAGATTCATGAGAAGAACTATACCACCCATGACTTGGAACTGGGTGCAGTAGTTTTTGCCTTAAAGATCTGGAGACATTACTTGTACGGTACCAAATGCACCATCTACACCGATCACAAGAGTCTTCAGCATATATTTGAGCAAAAGGAGTTGAATATGAGGCAAAGGCGCTGGGTAGAATTGCTGAATGACTATGACTGTGCTATTAAGTACCACCCAGGGAAAGCAAATGTAGTTGCTGACGCGCTGAGTAGAAAAGAGACTGCTAAGCCTCGACGAGTGCGAGCTCTGCAACTGACGATTAGTACGCAATTACCTGAACAAATCCGTGATGCTCAAACTGAAGCTCTGAAGGTTAAAATATGAGTTTAGAAGGGTTACGGGGAATGGAAAAGCAACTAGAAGTAAAAGCGGATGGAATTCGTTATTTCATAGATAGACTTTGGGTACCTCTACACGAAAATCTGAGAGATTTGGTCATGAGTGAGGCACACAAGTCTAAGTACTCTATACATCCTGGATCTGACAAGATGTACCACGATTTGAAGGCGCACTATTGGTGGCCTAACATGAAAGCAGATGTAGCTACTTATGTGAGCAAGTGTCTGACCTGCTCAAAGGTGAAAGTGGAGTATCAGAAACCATCTGGTCTACTACAACAACCCGAGATCCTTATGTGGAAGTGGGATCAGATATCAATGGATTTTATTACTAAGTTACCTCGCACTTCTACGGGATGTGACACACTATGGGTTATCGTGGACCGATTAACAAAGTCTGCTCATTTCCTAGCGATAAAGGAAACAGACAAGATGGAGAAATTAACTCGACTCTATTTGAAGGAGATCGTTTCGAGGCATGGAGTACCGATCTCAATTATTTCTGACCGCGATTCTCGTTTCACATCACACTTCTGGCAATCGTTGCAGAAAGCTCTAGGTACGCGATTGGATATGAGTACCGCTTATCATCCACAGACTGATGGTCAAAGCGAGCGTACTATACAGACTTTGGAGGACATGTTACGTATTTGTGTGATTGACTTCGAGAATAACTGGGAAGTTCACCTACCATTGGTGGAATTTTCTTACAACAACAGCTATCACACTAGCATAAAGGCGGCACCTTTTGAAGCTTTGTATGGGAAAAAGTGTAGATCACCAGTTTGCTCGGCTGAAATTGGTGATAGTCAATTAACGGGTCTTGAGTTAGTACACGATACAACTGAGAAGATTGTCCAGATAAGAAACCGCATGGCCGCAGCGCAAGACAGACAGAAATGCTATGCTGACAAGAGACGGAAACCTTTGGAATTTCAAGTTGGTGACAAAGTCTTATTGAAAGTCTCACCATGGAAAGGCGTAGTTCGGTTTGGTAAGCGAGGAAAGCTAAATCCGAGATATGTTGGACCATTTGAGATCTTGGAAAGAATAGGTCCAGTAGCTTATTGACTAGCCTTACCTGATTCATTGAGTGGAATCCATGATGTATTCCATGTTTCAAATCTAAAGAAATGTTTAACGGATGAAACTATGGTTGTACCGCTGGAAGAAGTTCAAGTAGACGAACAGTTACGCTTCATTGAGGAACCTGTTGAAGTGATGGATCATGAGGTGAAAACACTTAAGCAAAGCAAGATACCCATCGTCAAAGTTCGTTGGAACTCGAGACGTGGACCAGAATTCACGTGGGAACATGAAGACCAAATAAAGCTTAAGTATCCTCAACTATTCGAAAAGACGATGCCAGCCGGCGAAGGTACTGATTAAATTTCGGGACGAAATTTCTTTCAACATGGGGATGATGTGACAACTCATCCAAAACTCACTCGATTTCGATTACTTTGTGCCAATGCAGTAGACCAGTGATGGAACACTCACCATGTAACGCAATTTTCGGGACGAAAATTCTTTCAACATAGGGATAATGTGACATCTGGTAATTTTCCGTTACCAAACTCCGTTAGTTCCGTTAAGTCTTGCATACACGTGTCGGGAGCACACACTAGTTGTCGTTGAACGTTGGTGACTTAATAATAATTAATAATGTGAAACAAATAATTACTGTGTTGATTATTAGTTGTGATTATGTGATTTAAATGTTTATTGTAAATTTTATCGCGTAACGTGGAAACGTGTGTATTTAATCTGTATGTTTTGTATCTAATAAAGATAAAATATATAATTGTCATTGTTAGTTTATATGCTTATTATTGTAGTTAAAAACCTTTTTAAAAAGAGTTTAAAAGCTTAATTTTTATAAAAAGTAAATTACAAGGGTTTAAATGGTAATATTGATAAATTAAATATAATCAAAAATCCCAACCCTAGCCCCCACATACCCATCGGCCGTGACACACACTCAAACACACACAAACCTGAGATTTCAAGCAAGAACAAGTGATTACCATTCGGTTTTGGTTGATTTCAAGTTATACAACGCGTTAGAATCATCAATTGCAAGCCATTACACGTTTAAAGGTTAGATTTTTACATGTTTTTGATGATTTTTTCATGGTGGCCGAAACCCTAGTTCGTATATTGCAATTGAAGGTCGATTCTTGGTTGTTTGCTGATGTTATTATGTTAGTTAGGTTAGATTGATGCTAGTTAACGTTGATTATGCAAGAAAGCTATGATTTTGATACGTTGTTCATAGGTTACTAATAATAGTAACTTTATTTGCATGGATGTGGTGATTTGATGATGCATGAATGTGTTTGTGATGATGATTATATGCTAGGTTGATGATATGAACAATTGAAAATCAAGAAGATGTGTTATAGTTCATACATTGCTAAAAATAGTAACTTTTGGTGTTGAATGTTGATGAATCGTGATGATTAGATGTTGTTGATCATGTCTAGATATTGTCATGGACTTGAATTGGTATGTAAATGATGAATTCATGAATGTCTTGGGTGTTTGATGGATTTGGGATGAACTTTCCCAAAAGGGAAACTTTAATTGTGAAATCTCTTAAATATGATGATATGGGTATGTTAGGAGCATTTGGATCATGCTAGTAAGTTCATAGATGAGTTCTATGGTGATAGAATGTATTGGGTGGATTCAATGGATGTTGGTTTGGGTAATTATCTGTTTTGGCCTGTTTGTGGAAAAATCATGGTATGAGTCATATAGGTAAGCTAGGACTTTCGTTGATTGATGGTTGATTAAGAATGAACATTTTGGATGATATGAGCTATGGAAAATTTGTATGTTAATGATCATCATACACACGTGCGAATCTGAGGCCCTACTTAGTAGGATTGGCAGGGTTTAGGGTGTGAAGTTGTGAGTGGCTTCACATGGCATGTGATGCGTGATTTGATCCTTGTATGGTGTATTATTTGTGTTATAGATGTTATGAGCATGATAATAGTTTGAGATTCGCATGACTTGTTATCTGGCTGTATGATGATCTAATTAGACTATGTGGTTAATGAAGTGCTATATGTAATCAATTTGTATGTTAATCATGTGTGATGGGCTGGTATGCTTGTTTGAATGGAATTTCATCTATAATGACACCAACGGGTCAAACGGGTCAACTGGGTCAAATGTGTCTTGTCTTCTAAAACTTTGAGTTCTTTGGTTTGTAAAGCACTTAGGGTTTCAATATGATTCTGTGTACACGTACTTATGTACTCTCGTGTTCTAGGTAACCTTTGAAGGGTTGTCTTTGCACCTATCACCAGTTCTCTTTAGTCATTATCTTTACACACCAGGTGAGTTCATGCCCCTCTATTTTTATAAACCTTCTTCTCTGGGGAGGTAGCATACTTGTACTCAAACGCTATTTTATTATTATAAGCTGTGTATGTTTTAACATAGTGCTTAATACCTTGAAAGTCCTCACACTTTCGGATCGTTAATAATGGTAACTAGCGGAAAATCTTGGGTAGTACTACTGGGTCTGACAAGCCCCACCTGTGCGACTCGAGGTCAAACGGGTGCAATATTGTCCTAGACACAAATATCGTCACGACCTGGTAAGTCGTGACGGGAGGCAACAAACGCAACACAGTCAGCTTCGATCGCGAAATCACTATGGTTATTACTTATGAATATAGACTAGCTATCTATTTCAATGCACTTCTTATGTTATGCAAATGTTATTTTTTATGATAAACACAAACTCTTGAACTCACCAACCATTGTGTTGACATTTTAGTATGCTATTCTCAGGTTGTTAACTCTGCTTGCCATTAGGAGCACCACATGGGTCCAGCATGCATTCTAAGACTCTATTTTAAAGTCATGTTTGTTGGTATCTAATTACGAGTGTTTAAATGTTTGGGTTGGCGCATGTTTTGCCAAATATGCATTTTTATATTTTGGGTTTGTCTTATTTACAAAACGCTTCCGCATGGTTTTAAAGTTTGAACTTTGGTTGGTTTTATTTTAAATGTGGCATATAGTGTCGTTCTGAGTAACTATTGACTGTGATCCTGGTTTGTTCACAAGCCTCGCGGTAAAACTCCGCACGTGGATTTTGAGGGTGTGACACCTAGATTGCTGCCACCTGAGCACATTTAACTGTGAAGTTCTCCTCTATCTTGTCTATGTTCCAGATAACTGACTAGCTTGTTCACTAGTCGTTCGTTGACCCTTGTGTTCCAATTTTTGGGACGAAAATTTCTTCAACAAGGGGATGATGTGACGACCCGTGTTTTCGGGTTACCATCGTTTTCGTAATTTAACTTCTCTCCGACATTTTTTTTCTTATTATTAATAAATTTTGTTATTATCAAATGGAAATAATAATAATAATTATTATTTGCAATTAACTTTCAATCAATTAAACAAATTTAACCTAAAATGCTATTATGAAAACTAGGAGGGCCAATGTGTAAGTTCCAACATTCAAAACCCATAACCGTGAGAACCCCCCCCCCCTCTCGGTTGTTTCATGAAACTGACTCCACCCACCATTGAAACCCTAGTTTCCCCCCTTTCTACTCCATTACATCGACAACCTTCCCTATCGATAGCCCCTTCAACTATGGCCTTCCTCTGCACCACTCAGCAACCTCTTCTGCGTGCACGTACTCCCCGTACGACTACGATTGTGGATCATTGCATACGGTATGTTTTTCTTTTGTTATATTTTCATGTTTGTGTCGATACGGTTCGCTCTCGGTTCTTCTTCGCAGTTGGGTTTCTGTCGGGGGAGGGTGTGCGTGGGTATGAACCGGTTATGAGTACCTAGCGGCCCTCGGTTGGGTGTTCAATTATGTCCGAGTCCTTTCATGTGTGGGCTTCGGCTACAATATGTACGCGTATATGTCTCTGTTGTATGTTTGTTCCTATGAAAATAAATGTATATATGTTTGGTGTATGAACATGTGCGTGGTATCTTGGTTTTGAAGGGGGTCACAGCAAGTGTGTTTGGCCGAAGGGAGCCAAGGTATGAGTGGGTGTGTGTGTTATGCGTGTGTGTGGGGGCTGCTGTGGTGTGTGTGAGTGCATGATATTATGCATGGGATTGTGGTGTTCCAGTGGGTTTCCATGCAATTCATGTGAGTACCAATGGCTTGTGGTTGTGTTTGTTTGTCAATAATGTGCTCGTGGATATATACGTATATGTTGGTGTTGTGTATGTGTGTGTTCTGCATTGGAACATGGATGTTATACATGTGAGGTTTCACCCGTGGACTTTGGGTTGGATGTTCCAAGTGGGTTTTGTTAGGGGGTAGGTATAATAGTGTGGGATGCAGCAATGCATGTATGCATGTTTACCATGTAGTATGAAGGTAGTTTGCTTGTGTGTGGTTTATGTATATATCATTGGCATTTGTTTCGGGTATTGTATTCGAGTGGGTTGTGTGTTATTAGGCGTATGAGTTTTATAATAAAAGGTCTTATAATTAAAAATATATAAAGAGTACCTTTATGTATGTGCTGGAGTATGCGTGAATGATTGGGTTTTATACTCGTCTGAATTTGTGTATGCTTGAGCTTGTTTGAGGAATAGGGAAATATCGTTAACCGACACCGTAACCGAGTCGTGAAACGTGAAACCATACAATTTTTATGTTCATAATTAATAATTAATATTAATTATATATTAACTGAAATTCAGGTTATTCGAAAACCTAACTTCCCGCTGTCTACATTATCTTATTCGTTGTGCATACGAGGTGAGTTTACAGCCCCACTTTCATACTATACTCTCTTTTAGGGGAGAGAACATGTTGTTTTTCATAAACTGTATGGTACTTTAGATTGGTAATACTGCATATACTGGTTTACTATTATGATACCACTACGCCTCATTCAGACCGTTAATGTGGTATTAGCGAGGTGATTGTTAGTAGATCTACTGGGTTTGATAAACCCCACTCGGGCTAGTCGCACTAGCTTGACTGGAGGTTAAACGGGTGAATGGTTAGCCTGTTTTATTGTGCTATGGTCTGGTATCCACAGCCAGGGCATTCATTACATTATTACTGTCAGTTCGGTCACGAAATTCATACACATAGTGACTTGTTATAGGCTAGCTACCTACTTATATGCTTTGGTTACTAAATCTAGATTTCATTACTATTACTTACTATTTTCTGATAAACCTGTGAACTCACCAGTCTTTGTATTGATCTTAGCATGTTTTCTCTCATGTCAGTGATGTGGCACGTCTAGGAGCACAACATTCATTTCATATCTTCATTATTTACTTTTAAACTGGTTTAGTGATCTATTTACATTTACTTTTACTTAAATTGGTTTGGGCGCGTGTTTGCATAGTTTTAACAGTTGTTTAAATGTTTTCTAAATTTGCTTCCGCAATGATTTAACATTACTAGTTTATTTAACAATTAGTGACTGATTTAAATGTTTTGTAACTATTAAGTCGTTTGGCGTAACTGATGCTTATCTGAGGTCTTGGTTATGTCACGCCTGACAGTAAAACCCCGTTAGTGGATTTTAAGGGTGTGACAGATTGGTATCAGAGCATTAGTTATAGCGAAATAAAATGTACATCTCATTTGCATTACATTTTAGACTATAGCTGGATTTGCCTTAGTTACACACACGTAGATTATTAAGTGATGCTTGCTTAATGTTTTGCTTGCTTGAGACTTGTTTGCTTTGATATATTCTTGTAAGTGTTCGACTACAGGAGTGACTTCTTCATCTTTTCATTCTAAGCTTACGGGAAAAGGCCAGTTCATGCTAATCCCCCACTGTTACCTCCTGTTACTCCGTACAAGTGACTCCGAGTTAGTGTGAGTCACAAGAAGGATCGAGACTCTCCTGTACCTTACCTTTTACATTATACCTCTCAGAATTAGATACAGTATCCTTGGTACTGGACTTGGATGCTTCATTAGGAGCATGTCCTGCCTCCTGTTAAATGTTTTCTCGGACGAGAGATACTTCTGTCGTACATCCTTTACCTACATTATAACTTCTCCCCTACCCTGTAGAGCAGGCAATAGCTGTACTGGTGACTACTATAGACATTGGGAGACAACTTATCGGGCTTTACGTATGATAATGCTAACTTACCCATCTAACCTGAGTACATCGATAGCCTCTTGCCCAAGTGAATGCTTTCCCAACCGATTTTTTCGTACAACCTTGGTTAATTGACCCTTGGTTTGATGACAATATCTTTGATAATTCTATCATTGATAACACTCTGTACGTGACATGGTATATTAGGTTGGATAGGAGGAACTAGGGGAGATCATGCAAAGCAAATTACCATTACGGGTACACATGTAATTGTAATTTGTCATGCATGAGAACGGTCAAAGTTGGTACAAATTTTCATTTATATACTTTGGGACAGGAGAGTCTCGATCCTTATGAAACTTCACTATTGATATGGAAACAATCCGTTTCTCTTTCGTGCTTTATTCCTTTCTACATCTAGATGGGAAGGGTTGTTCCCAATCCAACTAATTTGTTTGAATTTTGATATCTGGCCGAATTGATTGTAGACGTACTTACAATTTGTTTTATCAAACACTATTATTTGAATATTTACTTATGGTGTGAGTTGTTCTTTAATTGCTTATACTTAAATGAAGTTAAATATGTTGGATATTTGCTTATTTCTGAATGTTGTGATTATAAAGAATGTCTGGACGCGGCCGTGGACGTGGAAGAGGTAGTATTAATATGACGCCTACTGAATTGGCAGCATTAATCAATCAACATGTCATTGCGGCGCTAGCAAACCAGCACCCTTCGCAACCAAATCCTGTTGGATAACCGACTTGCACCTACAAGTCCTTCATGGACTGCAAGCCTAATCCATTCAAGGGAACTGAAGGAGCAGTGGGACTGCTCTGTTGGTTTGAAAAATTAGAGTCTATGTTCGAGATGTGCAACTACCCTGCTGAGAGTAGGGTGAAGTATGTAGCTAGCACGATGGACGGTGCCGCACTAAGCTGGTGGAACACTCAAGTCCAGATGTTGGGTGTCAAAACCACAAATGCTACATCTTGGGAGGATTTCAAGAACCTACTCAAAGAGGAATACTCTTCAAAGGACGAAGTGCAAAAACTAGAAACTGAATTCTTGAACCTGAGGATGGTAGGTTCTGAGATTGAAGCTTACACAACTTGTTCTCACGAGTTGGCTACCCTGCATCCTACTATGATCAACCCGGCTTACAAATGGGTTGAGAGGTACATTGATGGTCTGGTACTTGATATACAAAGCATGGCCACCACAGCTAGACTAGCTACTATTCAAAAGGCTATCCGACTGGCATGCAAGCTGACGGATCAGGTCGTCGCACAGGGCAAGGTGCCCCTATGCGGTGCTCCATCTAGTTCTAATGACAATAAGAGAAAATAGGAACCTTCTGCCAATGGAAAACAATCTTCATCCTCCACTCCCTAGTAGCAGCAAAAGAAGAAATTCAACCAATCACAACCTACTTAAGACTCCAATAGTTCTGGTGGCTACCATGGCAACCTTCCAAAATGCAACAAATGTAAGTTTCATCATAACAGGCTTGCATGAAGAACAGTTATAAGAGGTGCGAAAGGTTTGGGCATGCTGCCAAGAATTGCAGGGTAAACCTCTCAACAAAAGCACCTCAGTAGTAGCAACAGCTAAACAATAATCAGACTGGATGTTTTGAATGTGGGCAACCTGGTCACTTTAAGAGGGAATGCCCGAAGCTTAAGAGAAATGGTAACAATGGTGCTGCTAATAAACCAAAGGACAACAACGGTGGCGGAAGCGGCAGTGGCAAAGGCAGAGCTTTCGTCCTTGGCTCAGGTGAGGCTCGAAATGACCCTACTGTAGTGTCTGGTAGATTCACTATAAATGGTTGTTATGCCTCTATTTTATTTGACTCTGGTGCTGATAAGAGTTATGTGTCTAATAAGTTTAGTAACGTACTAGGGGTAGTACCTACTAACTTGAATTCTGAGTATGCCATAGAAATACCTAATGGTAGAACGATAATAGCTACCAAGTATTCAACAACTGTAAGCTAGGTTTGTCTGGACACACCTCCAATATAGACCTTATTCCTGTCACACTCGGTAGTTTTGACGTAGTAGTTGGGATGGATTGGCTATCCAAGAACAATGTTGAGATCATCTGCAAGGAGAAACTGATCAAGTTACCCATCTCGGGTGATGAGATTCTTACGGTTAAAGGTGACAAGATTGGTGTTGTGGTTGGCATCATATCATATCTAAAGGCCCAGAAATGTCTTAGGAAAGGGCATTTTGCTTTACTGACACTAGTTACAGAAAAGAAGGTGGATGAAAAGCGTATCGAAGATATTCCAGTTATCAGAGACTTTCCGGAAGTATTTCCCGAAGACTTACCTGGACTTCCTTCGCACAGGCAGGTAGAATTCCAGATTGAGTTAGCACCTGGAGCAGCTCCGATAGCTCAGGCGTCGTACCGTTTGGCACCGAACAAACTACAAGAGTTGTCTAAGCAATTGTAGGAATTGCTAGACAAATGATTCATACGTCCTAGCTCTTCACCCTGGGGAGCTCCAGTGCTTTTCGTGAAAAAGAAAGACGGAACCTTCAAAATGTGTATTGATCACTGGGAGCTGAACAAGGTGACGATCAAGAATAGATATCCACTCCCGTGCATTGATGACCTGTTTGACCAGTTGCAAGGATTAAACTACTATTAGAATATTGATCTGAGATTAGGATATAATCAGTTACGGGTTCCGGAGGAAGACATCTCGAAGACGGCATTCCGGACTCGCTATAGGCACTACAAGTTCGCGGTAATGCTTTTTGGACTGACCAATGCCCCAGCAGTTTTCATGGACCTCATGAATCGTGTTTGCAAGCCTTATTTGGATAAGTTTGTCATTGTCTTCATTAATGACATACCAATCTACTCTCAAAATAAGGAAGATCATGAGGAACACTTGAGAATCATTCTGGATTTGTTGAAGAATGAACAACTTTATGCAAAGTTCTCAAAATGCGACTTCTGGATGCGATAAGTGCAATTTCTTTGGCATGTGGTGAACGAAAGGGGAATACATGTAGATCCTTCAAAGATTGAAGCAATCATGGATTGGCTGGCACCAAAAACACCACTGAGGTGTGACAATTCCTTGGTTTGGCAGGTTATTACAGACGATTTATCAAAGAATTCTCAAAGTTGGCACAACCTTCGACTGCCCCAACTCACAAGAGAACCATCTACAAATGGGGCAACAAAGAGGAATCAGTATTTTAGGCGCTTAAAGACAAACTCTGCAGTGCGCCGATCCTAGCTTTACCAAAAGGAACTGATGACTTTGTTGTTTACTGTGATGCATCCATCCAGGGTTTGGGATATGTACTGATGAAACGCAATAATGTCATAGCTTATGCATCGAGACAGCTCAAGGTGCATGAGAAAAACTACACAATGCATGATCTGGAACTAGGAGCTGTAGTGTTTGCCTTGAAGATCTGGAGGCACTACTTATATGGAACCAAGTGCATGATCTATACAGATCACAAAAGCCTCCAGCACATATATGATCAGAAAGAGCTGAATATGCGGCAACGATGGTGGTTAGAATTACTCAATGATTACGACTGTGCAATCAAGTACCACCTGGGTAAGGCTAATGTCGTAGCCGACACCCTCAGTCGAAAGGAAACACCGAAACCTTATCGAGTGCGTGCATTGCGAATGACCATCCACTCTGATCTGCCAGTGCAAATCAAGGCTGCTCAATCTAAGGCCTTGAAAGTTGAGAATCTTAAGGCAAAATCCATGCGAGGCATGGAGAAACAATTAGAGATCAAGTGGAATTCGTTATTTCATGGAACGGATCTAGGTACCATAGTATGGGGATTTACGAGAGCTGGTAATGGATGAAACTCATTAGTCATGCTACTCAATTCATTTGGGTTTAGATAAGATGTACCAGGATCTAAAGGAGTTTTACTAGCCGAACATGAAAGCTGAGATTGCCACCTACGTAAGCAGATGTCTAACTTGCTCTAAAGTTAAGGTGTAATACTAGAGACCATTAGGTTTACTTCAGCAACTAGAAATTTCAGTGTGGAAATGAGAGCAGATCTCGATGGACTTTATCACTAAGTTACCTAGGACTCCCAGCAGATGCAATACCATTTGGGTTATAGTAGATCGCTTAATAAAATCTGCGCATTTTCTGGCAATCCGAGAGAATGATTGAATGGAGAAGCTGACATGAATTTATTTAAGAGAAATAGTCTCTCAACATGGTGTGCCACAATCTTTGCAGCGATCATTGGGAACACGTTTGGATATGAGCACTATGTATCATCCGTAAATCGATGGTCAGAGTGAGCGTATAATCCATACACTGGAAGACATATTGCATGCCTGTGTGATTGATTTTGGCAGCAGTTGGGAAACTCATTTACCATTGGTTGAGTTCTCCTACAATAACAGTTATCACACCTCAATCAAGGCTGCACCATTTGAGGCACTGTATGGACGTAAGTTTCGATCACCTATCTGTTGGGCGGAAGTTGGTGAAAGCCAACTTATGGGTCCTGAGCTTGTGAACGAGATGACTGATAAGATCATGCAAATCTGTAACCGTATGGCAGCGGCACGTGATCGACAGAAGAGTTATGCAGATAAACGACGTAAACCATTGGAATTCCAGGTTGGTGACAAGGTACTCCTAAAAGTCTCACCTTGGAAAGGTGTACTCTGTTTTGGAAAATGGTAAGCTAAATCCACACTATGTAGAACCTTTTGAGATTGTCAAAAGGGTTGGTCCAGTATCTTACCAACTGAATTTACTTGAAGAGCTCAGTGGAATACACAATGTGTTTCACATGTCAAACCTAAAGAAGTTCTTAACTGATGAATCACTAATCATACCCTTAGAGGAACTGGAGATTAACGAGCAGTTGCATTTCGTTGAAGAAACAGTCAAGGTTATGGATCGAGAAGTCAAAACCCTAAAGCGTAGTAAGATTCCTATTGTACGCGTTAGGTGGAATTCAAAGCATGGACTAGAGTTTACCTGGGATTGCGAGGATCAAATGAGGAAAAATAATACACAACTGTTCAAGGATCAGGCTACCACTTCTCAAGGTATCATTCTTACGATATCTTTTCTTTAAATTTCAAGACGAAATTCCCTTCAACAAGGGGATGATGTCGTAACTCTCGGGAAACCTTATATTTCCTTGTTTTCGGTTTATTCAGGAATTCCTTAGAAACCCTAACTTGTCTATGTTCTAGATAATTGACCAGTTTGTTCACTAGTCGTTCGTTGACCCTGGTGTTCCAATTTTCGGGATGAAAATTCCTTCAACAAGGGGATGATGTAACAACTCGTGTTTTCAGGCTACCATTGTTTTCGTAATTTAACCTCTCTCATATATTTTTGTTCTTTTATTAATAAATTTTGTTATTATCAAATGGCAATAATAATAATAATAATAATTATTAGCAACTAACTTTCAATCAATTAAACAAATTTTACCTAAAATGCTATTATGAAACCGACTCCACCCACCATTGAAACCCCCCCCCCTCTAGGTTGTTTCATGAAACCGACTCCACCCACCATTGAAACCCTAGTTTCCCCCCTTTCGACTCCATTACATCAACACCTTCCCCATTGACAACCCCTTTATCTGTGGCCTTCCCTTGCAGCACTCGACAACCTCTTCTGCGCGTACGTTCTCCCCACATGACTGCAAGTGTTGATAGTTACATACGGTACATTTTTCTTTTGTTATGTTTTCGCGTTTGTGTCGATACGGTTCACTCTCGGTTCTTGTTCGCAGTTGGGTTTCAGTCGGGGGAGGGTGTGCGTGGGTATGGACCAGTTATGAGTACCTACCAACCCTCTGTTGGGTGTTTGATTATGTCCGAGTTCTTTCGTGCATGGGCTTCGGCTATAATATGTACGCGTATATGTCCCTGTTATATGTGTGTTCCTATAAATAAATGTATATATGTTTGGTGTATGAACATATGTGTGGGTATCTTGGTTTTGAAAGGGGCTCAAGGCAAGTGTGTTTGGTCGAAGGGAGCCAAGGTATGAGTGGGTATGTGTGTTATGCGTGAGTATGGGGGCTGCTTTAGTGTGTGAGAGTGTGTTTCTGTTGTGTGAGTTCATGATATTATGCGTGTGATTGTGGGTGTTCCAGTGGATTTCTATGCATATCATGTGAGTATCGATGGCTTGTGGTTGTGTTCGTTTGTCAATAGTGTGCTTGTGGATATATATGTATATGTTGGTGTTGTGTATGTGTGTGTTCTGCGTTGGAACATGGATGTTATGCATGTGAGGTTTCACCCTTGGACTTTGGGTTAGATGTTCCAAGTGGGTTTTGCTAGGGGGGTAGGTATAATTATGTGGGATGTGCATGTTTACCATGTAGTATGAAGGTAGTTTGCTTGTGTGTGGTTTATGTATGTATCATTGGCATTTATTTCGGGTATTGTATTCGAGTGGGTTGTGTGTTATTAGGCATATGATTTTTATAATAAAAGGTCTTATAATTAAAAATATATAAAGAGTACCTTTATGTATATGCCGAGTATGCATGAATGATTGGGTTTTATACTCGTGTGAATTTGTGTATGCTTGAGCTTGTTTGTGGAATGGGGAAATATCGATAACCGACACCATAACCGAGTCGTTAAACGCGTAACCGTACAATTTTTATGTTCATAATTAATAATTAATATCAACTATATATTAACTAAAATTCAGGTTATTTGGAAACCTAACTTCCCGCTCTTTATATTATCTTATTCCTTGTGCATACGAGGTGAGTTTACAGCCCCACTACTCTCGTTTGGGGGAGAGAAACATGTTGTTTTTCATAAACTGTACGGTACTTTAGATTGGTAATACTGCATATACTGGTTTACTATTATGATACCACTACGCCTCATTCGAACCGCTAATATGGTATTACTTTGGTGATTGTTAGTAGATCTATTGGGTTTGACAAACCCCGCTCGAGCTAGTCACACTAGCTTGACTGGAGGTCAAACGGGTGAATGGTTAGCCTGTTTTACTGTGTTGTGGTCTAGTATCCACAGCCGAGGCATTCATTACATTATTACTATCAGTTTGGTCACGAAATTCATACACATAGTGACTTGATGTAGGCTACCTATCTACTTATATGCTTTGATTACTGAATCTGGATTTCATTACTATTACTTACTATTTTTTGATAAACCTATGAACTCACCAGTGTTTGTACTGATCTTAGCATGTTTTCTCTCAGGTTAGTTATGTGGCACGTCTAGGAGCACAACATTCATTTCATATCTTCATTATTTACTTTTAAACTAGTTTAGTGATTTATTTACATTTACTTTTACTTAAATTGGTTTGGGCTCGTGTTTGCGCCGTTTTAACAGTTGTTTAAATGTTTTCTAAATTCGCTTCCGCAATGATCTAACATTACTAGTTTATTTTACAATTAGTGACTGATTTAAATGTTTTGTAACTATTGAGTCGTTTGGCGTACTGATGCTTATCTGAGGTCCTGGTTATGTCACGCCTGACGGTAAAACCCCGTTAGTGGATTTTAAGGGTGTGACAACTTAAAGATGGAAATGAGGTGCAAAGGATCAATAAAGTACTTGTATTTCACTAGAGAAGAATAGAGAATCAAATTAGAGTGGAAATGAAACTAATCAGACGTCAAATGAGAAACGTAATGTGTGATTGTTGAAAAAGAAATAAAATCAAGGTAACATGACCAATTAAATAAGATTTGCTTGAATGTTAATCAAAATTTTGCATCTGCAGATTGGTCGATTAATGTATTCAAGAAAGCTTAACTAAAAACATGGGAAAGCAACTAGTTAATATTAAACAACAATAGTTCTCGCATGGATAGCTTTTCCTTTTTGTAACAACCTAAAATGCTATGGAGTTTTGATTATCAAGCCTTCTAAACACACTCCCAAATGAATCTAATCAAATCTGATTATAATCTTCATTGGAGTCATACTAATCGATCACACATGGAACATAGTATCTATTGTTTGAATCAAAACCAAAACCGAACATGATACCATATGAATGACCCTTAAAATCAATCCACTCCTGCCCAAAACATACCCACAACACTCCACAACCAATATCTAATACTCTTGTCATAAAAATCCATTAAATCAATCCAAATGACAGTTATCAATCCATAAAACACTTTTTCGACCATCAAGGGAAGGAAAGGAGGTGCCAAAGAACAATAAACTGCTCGTATTTCACTAGAGAAGAATAGAGAATCAAATTACAGTGGAAATGGAACTAATCAGATGTCAAACAAGAAACGTAATGTGGGATTGATGAAAAACAAGTCAAATCAAGGTAACCCGACCAATGAAATAAGATTTACTTGTATTTTAATCAAAATTGTGCAATTATAGATTGGTGCATCAATGTATTCATGAAAGCTTAACTAAATACATGGGAAAGAAACTAGTTAAACAAAAACATTAAACAATACTAGTTCTCGCACGGATAGCTTTTGCTTTTCGTATGTCATATGCTGGCGGAAGATACTTGTATTTTAATCAAAATTGTGCAACTTCTAATTTTTCCCAAACCCAATTCCATATTTTAGTGAAGATACTTTTGCTTCCTTCCTTCATTTCCTTGACATCTGCTTGAATCATCCGAATTTCTTGATGTATCTTCTTAACTTTCTTAAGAATCTGGTTGGTAGTTTCCATCTGACATTCTTCCAACCTTTGCCTCTTAATTTCTCTTTCTTCAGTTTCAGAATTATCCTGTGAATTGCGGGTGTTATATCAAATGTCGAGGGAAATGTTTCTAGGTTTTTGTTTTCTGGCTCTTTAACCTCTTTAGTTGAAAACTTCTTACCACGCCATACAATCTTTCTTGGGGTCATAATTGTATGACCTCCCATTGTAACTGGTACGCGTCGGATAAAAAACTTCCGCTTTATATTGGTCTGTGTCTCGGGTTGGGATATTTCTATGTTGTCCTAGGGCTCTATTTCTGGTGTTGTTTCTCTATGGTTGCTAGGGTCCGAATGTTCCGAAGAATCAGTTTCAATATGGTAGCTATTAGAATTCTAAGTACTCATAGCTACAAAAATACTTACAAAACTGAATTTATACTATTACTAGTCAAAACAATTAATCAACTAAGCACAAAATTTCACATATTAGTCACGTATAGCTTGCATATTGGTTCCTAAAACAATACACTATTGTCTAAACATAGATATGTTCACATAAGATTTATCAGTAAATTTTTAATTATTTAGTCATACTAAAAGTTGTTATCACATAAGCTTATGGTTTGTAAGGCCCCGTTCCCGGGACGCTTACAGCTGGACCGTCATCGCATAAACTATTTAAAACATACATTACTTTTGCAGCGGAATTTAAAACTTTTCATTTATAAGTTAAAACATATCATTACATTACTGATTCATATGAATTTCAAAATACAACATCATATCAAAATGTGGATGCCAGTCTCAAAACGTCCCCAGTAGCTTATGCATCCATGCCTGCACCTCCTCAGCATCAACAAAATACCTGCCAACTATTATGCATACAAAAGTCAGCGATGCTGAGTGAGTACTATTTTTATAAATAAAATACTTTACTTTCGTTAAAACAACCTTTTTACTTTCGATCACGATCACACATCATACGTACATATTGATAATAATTAATTATCTTCATCATCGTTTATCATCAAACAATACATACTTATTATCGTCCGAATCCTACCTCATGCAATACCTCCGACTCATGTCTGAAGACTGATACTGTGCTGGGCCTGTAAACAAACCCCCAACTCATGTTTGAAGACTGGCACAGTACCGGGGTACGCGACAAGGATCTCATCTCGGATGTAACACCCCCGACTCATGTCCGAAGACTGATACTGTGCCAGGGCCTGTAAACAAACCCCCGACTCATGTCCGAAGACTGAAACAGTACCAGGGTACGCGACAAGGATCTCATCGTACGTTACTTCCATTCTCATCATTTGTTATCTTTCACTTTCGTTACATAACACTTTACGTACATTCTTACATCATAGCACGTAAAGTCATAACATCATACATAACGTATTACATACCATACATTTTGAAAACCATTAAGCATGGAAAGATAACACATCACACAACTCATAATCATCATATCATCAAGCATAGCACATCAAGCACAAGCCATCACATCACAACAGAACCTATCTCAACCAACTACCTCATAAAATCCTCAGGAAAACCCTAAGTCCATAATGAAGAACAGTTGAACATCTCAGGCGCATGAGCATAAAAATTTGAAGGAAAATAGCCTAGGCACATTACCACTATGCAGGCACATGAGCCCTGCTTAGGCGCATTACCACTATGCAGGTGCATGATCCCTGCTCAGGCGCATTAACACTTACGCACATGAGCAATTCTGGGCGCATGGAGAACTGTTTGGGCGCATGGCCTACACTTAGGCGCATGGGCATCATGCTGGGCGCATGACTACTATTTGGGTGCATGATCTCAGGTTCATGAGGTAAGTTAGGAGTATAAAAACAATTTCAGGCACAAGGGAACATTTAGAAATACCAACTACACTACAACTAGTTCTCAAACATAAATCTAGCGCTTCCTATCACAGATCTAGCATACCACCAGCTCTTAAACCATGCTAAACATCAAATCTAACCTCAAACAACCTCTAAACATACAACCACAGAACAACAGTCAAACATCAAAGCTGAAAACCCACGGGTACTTCAAAAATATTTATTCGATATGCATAAGAGCCCCAACACTTAAAAACCAGTAAAAAGAGGGGTTCAAGAACTCACCTGAAGCAACTTTCGAGCAACACACCTCCACCTACAAATTCAGCTCCTAAAACCCACGAAAATAGGAACTTAGCACCACAAATCTCGGCCTAGAAGCTGAAAATTCAGTTGAAACCGAACATTAACCCAAGAAAACTCACCTTCAAGAAGATTTTAGCTTCTTCTCTCTCTTTGAAACCATGAACTTTTCTTCTTTCTTCCTTTTTTAGCCGAGAAGATGGGTATGGCAATGTAGTGGGCGGCCATACCCACTCTTTTAAACACTATTAATTTTAAAGTTTGCATCTTGCACAACTTTAGTCCTTCAACTTGTGTTATTCCTTATTTCTTTCTTTATACTTTTATTTTCACCTCTTTTAATAAAATTCAGGGTGTTACAAGTCCAACCCCCTTATATAGGTTTCATCCCCGAAACCTGTCGCTTCTCGAACAGTTGCGGGTAATGTTGTCTCATCTCTTCCTTGATCTAATACGTAGGCTTAGACCCCTTCTGGGCTCCACTGTACTCACACACGTGAAACCACCCTTCTCCTTAGCCCTTCTCTCCCTTCTACCAGTAATGGCCACCGATTGCTCTACGTAGTTGAGTCGTTCGTCCATCTCAGTATTCTCTAGTTGCACGATCATATCCTCCTCGGCTAAGCACTTTCTTAGATGAGATACATGGAATGTCAGATGAATTCCACTTAACTCATCGGGTAGCTCCCGTCGATAGGCCACTTCTCCTACCTGAGCAACGATTCAGAATGACCCTATATACCTCGGTATTAGCTTTCCTTGCTTTCTGAATTGGATGATCCCCTCTCCAAGACAAGGCCTTCATCATTACTCCATCGCCGTAGGTCGGCACCAAACTCTTGTCAGGCTAGGTTGATCAAACCACCTTCTTGCAACACTCGGTGTTTGCCTCATAGGCTACTAGCCAATTCTACCCAAGGCACGTATCAAACTACCTACGTTCGTCCTGAATAGTCTAGCAGGAAACACGTGCTCTTCCAATTCTATCGCACAATCCTCTAGGGCATCAGGCAACCTAGTGGACTTACCAATAGCAAATTCTACATCGAAGGGCTCACCGACCTTCCTACTCCTAACATGCAACTAATCACAGAAGGCAGCAGGAATGAAACTACTACTAGCACCATAATCAAAGCATAGATGTACAAATTTAATTTACTAGAAACGGACTTGACGTCACGTCGAAGTCCGCTCTAGCCTCCTCCAGGTCGTAGCGAATGCTCTAACCTTCATCCTCTGCCATCCTTCCTTGCACCGGAGATTCCTGCCCTCGACTTCTTGCAGTCTTTGCTCATGTGTCCGGTCTTGCCACAGTCGTAACATTTAGCCATGTGGCATTCCCTCGCCCTGTGGCCCTCTTTCCCATATTGAAAGCAGATGTTCAGTCCCCACTTGCACTCCCCCTCGTGGCCTCTACCACACTTCTTGCATGCTTATTCCCTCCCTATTACCATCCTCCGATCATCGACCATCAATGTCTTACCTCCAGCCACAAATCCACCATCATTGTCCCGCCTTCCATTCCAATTCCTAACATTACCCCGCTCCTTCTCCACTTCCACTATCGCCACCGCCTCTCAATCGTCATACAGTCTCCCTGCTAGATCGACCACTGACCTAAACGTACCTGGCCGGGCAGCGATCAGATGTTTGCGGATATCTGCCGACAGACCTTGAATGTACCTCTTAATCTTTCATGACACATGCGTCACCTGATCTGGCAAAAGCCTTGCCATCTCATTGAACTTCGTTGTATACTGTTGGTGCGTGATCGTTCCCACCTCCAATTGCAGGAACTCTCTCATAACTTTATCAAGCTCCCTATAAGGGTAAAACTCCTCAATTACCAACCTCTTCAGCTCATTCCACCTCATCCTCCTGATTGCCCTGGTACCCTTGGCTTGGACAATGTTGTCCCACCAACACAAGGCCGAGTCCACAAATTAGTGGGTAGCGAACTTCACTTTCTGATCCTCTCAGCACTCGCTGATATCGAGTACCGCCTCTATCTCCCTCACCCAACAATGAGCAGCCGCAGCACTCCCGTTCCCATCGAACGTAGGGGGGCCTGCACCTTTGGAATGGCCCGTAGCTGCATCCCTTCACAGTTTCCTGCATAGCTTCCTCCTCCTCATCATCACTGGAGATAACCATCTCAGTCTCTGGTTGCTCTCCTTCACTGGAACCTCTCCCAATGGTCCTCCTCCTCCCATCCTTCTCTTTCTTTTCATCCTCCCTCACATCACGTATAACCTCGGTCACTACAGTCTGCAGAATCATCTGCATGACCTGATGAATCTCCTCAACCATCGCCTCCTTCATTAAAGCTCTCAGATTAGCACTCAACTTCTCACCATCCTGCTGATGAAGCTCTGGCTCTATAGGAGCCATCTTAGCAGTCTTAGCTCTGCTCCTCGTGACACGTGGTCTAACACCACGTCCACCCCGACCTCCACCTCATGAAGCCTCAGAAGACCTACTGCCAGCCATCTAAACACTACAAGATTCAAACACCAACACAGTCATTCAAGGTAATAGCTCGAATTATGTCAAGTATAGTAAGTCCCTAATTACAGTGGCCAGTTATGATTAGCCACTTACTTTACTCTTCATTCCCCAAGCATTTCCTATCCTGACTACATCAGTATCTAAATCTACACAAAAGCACATAAACCACATAACACGCGCACATAATTCCCCTTTGTATTAACTTACATAAAACGTTTACGTAAAACCTTTACCTGCAGGCATGTAGCTACTAGGACTGGCATCCCTTTTCTTTCGTCCCATTCTCAGTTTAAGTTTTAGGTTTTGAAAATATTTACCTAATTCTCTTTAACTTTGGCTCTGATCCCAACTTGTAAGGCCCCGTTCCCGGGACGCTTACAGCTGGACCGTCATCGCATAAAATATTTAAAACATACATCACTTTTGCAGTGGAATTTAAAACTTTTCATTTATAAGTTAAAACATATCATTACATTACATTATTCATATGAATTTCAAAGTACAACATCATATCAAAATGTGGATGCCAGCCTCAAAAAGTTCCCAGTAGCTTATGCATCCATGCCTGCACCTCCTCAGCATCAACAAAATACCTGCCAACTATTATGCATACAAAAGTCAGCGACGCTGAGTGAGTTCTAGTTTTATAAATAAAATACTTTACTTTTGTTAAAACAACCTTTTTACTTTTGATCACAATCACACATCATACGTACATATTGATAATAATTAATTATCTTCATCATCGTTTATTATCAAACAATACATACTTACTATCGTCCGAATCCTGCCTCATGCAATACTCCTGACTCATGTCCGAAGATTGATACTGTGCCGGGGCCTGTAAACAAACCCCCGACTCATGTCCGAAGACTGGCACAGTATCGTGGTACGCGACAAGGATCTCATCTCGTATACAACACCCCCGACTCATGTCCGAAGACTGATACTGTGCCGGGGCCTGTAAACAAACCCCCAACTCATATCCAAAGACTGACATAGTGCCGGGGCGAGCAACAAGATCTCATCTCTTTCACATGCCATCCTGTCTCATGCAATACCCCCGACTCATATCCAAAGACTGATACTGTACCGGGGCCTGTAAACAAACCCCCGACTCATGTCTGAAGACTGACACAGTACCGGGGTACGCGACAAGGATCTCATCATACGTTACTTCCATCCTCATCATTTGTTATCTTTCACTTTTGTTACATAATACTTTACGTACATTCTTACATCATGCCACGTAAAGTCATAACATCATACATAACGTATTACATACCATACATTTTGAAAACCGTTAAGCATGGAAAGATAACACATCACACACCTCATAATCATCATATCATCAAGCATAGCACATCAAGCACAAGCCATCACATCACAACAGAACCTATCTCAACCAACTACCTCATAAAATCCTCAGAAATCCCTAAGTCCATAATGAAGAACAGTTGAACATCTCAGGCGCATTAGCATAAAAATTCTAAGAAAATAAGCCTAGGCGCATTACCACTATGCAGGCGCATGAGCCCTGCTTAGGCGCATTTCCACTATGCAGGCGCATGATCCCTGCTTTGGCGCATTAACACTTAGGCACATGAGCAATTCTGGGCGCATGGACAACTGTTTGAGCGCATGGCTTACACTTAGGCGAATGGGCATCATGCTGGGCGCATGACTACTATTTGGGCGCATGATCTTGGGCGCATGAGGTCACTTGGGCGCATGAGGTAAGTTAGGCGTATGAAAACAATTTCAGCCTCATAGGAACATTCAGAAATACCAACTACACTACAACCAGTTCTCAAACATCAATCTAACACTTCCTATCACAGATCTAGCATACCACCAGCACTAAAACCATGCTAAACATCAAATCTAACCTGAAACAACCTCTGAACATACAACCACAGAACAACGGTCGAACATCAAAGCTGAAAACCCATTGGTACTTTAAAAACATTTGTTCAATATGAATAACAGCCCTAACACTTAAAAACCAGTAAAAAGAGGGGTTCAAGAACTCACCTGAAGCAACCTTCGAGCAACACACCTCCACCTGCAAATTCAACTCCTAAAACCCATGAAAACAGGAACTTAGCACAACAAATCTCAGCCTAGAAGCTGAAAATTCAGTTGAACCAAACATTAACCCAAGAAAACTCACATTCAAGAAGATTTCAGCTTCTTCTTTCTCTCTAAAACCATGAACTTTTCTTCTTTCTTCTTTTTTCAGTCGAGAAGATGGGTATGGCAATGTAGTGGGCGGCCATACCCACTCTTTTAAACATATTATTTTAAAGTTTGCATCTTGCACAACTTTAGTCCTTCAACTTGTGTTATTCCTCATTTGTTTCTTTATACTTTTATTTTCTCCTCTTTTAATAAAATTCGGGGTGTTACATGGTTATAGTCTAGGCATTTACTAATAATACTTAATTCTCTATAACCAATGGCTCTGATACCAAACTGTCACATCTTGGCGGAAGCGTGAAATGCTTGGGTGTGACTTTTGGCTCACAACACATTGATTACAAAAACATGCATTCACAACTGATAATTAATGATAACTTTCATTAGATAATTATATATATTAGGTTACATGTTCAGTTTCATACAAAACTAGTCTCTATGAGACTTTTACATATGAACTAGTAACCCTACATCAAAAGATTTGTCTTATCCACTTCTTATAATCTCCCAGCTAGTAATGGACGTGAACGTCCACGTAAATGCTGAGATCCATCAAGTCCACGGTTATCCATACGTATAGCCTCCCTACATACTCATACCATCCATTGTGTGAAGACCCTGAAAATTAAGGTCAGGAGATTTAATACTAATATTTTATTTTGATTAAATCTTATATATAAATATACATAATTTTAAGGTACCTTATGAGACTTAACTTGTGATTTAATTTTTGTGATTATAGGTGTTTTGACATGTATAAAATATATGGGCATGCTTTATAAGTTTGCATGTATGCTTGATTCTTTATGTGTGCATGAAATTATGCATTTATCTATATGAAATATTAAAGATATTATTATGTGATTAGTTATTTGAGTTATATACTTCTCATTAATGTATAGTAAAGTAAGAGTACAACTTAAACGTTTAATCAAAACAACAACTTAACATCTTAATCGTTATTAAGACATAAACTAACATACGTTAGAGAATTTTAACATCACAATAACTAAAACCACACCATTACCATAATCATTAAACTAAAACACCAAATTAATCAACTTTGATTACCTTTACATCATCCTTAGCCGAATCATGCTTAGTCACCCTCTAAGGACACTTAGCATCACCTAAACATGACACATAAACTAATATTATTACCAAATGAAAGGTGGCATGTTCTCAAGCCTTTGGCCGACCCTCTCATGATTACAAAACACTAAGTAATCACACATCACTAGTTTAACATCATTGCTAAGAAGCAAAGGTGGCAAACTCTTGATCACCTTAACCGCCACCACATCCACAAACTACAACTCTCAGCTGATGCATCCCCATCATGCAAAGACACTAACCATTCTCTTAAGTATGCCACATAACTATCATCATTTCTAGTGTGATGTGGCAAGCTCTTGAATCACCTTGTGTACACCACTTCGGCCGATCTCCAAGGACCCATAATTGCCATGAACACTAAGCTCACTTTAGGTATTGACACATCACCTAATGCACATCATTACTAAGGGATTATGTGTCAACCATGAGGCTAATCCATGTGCAAACAACCACCGCCAATTCTTCAATATCTTTGGCTATTTAAAGCTGCCGAAACCATTGCAACAATCCTTCTTCTTACACACTTTGTCACACCCTCAAAATCCACTTGCGGGGTTTTACCGCGAGGCGTGTGATAAACCAGGATCTCAGTCATTAGTTACTCAGAACAACTCTATATGAACATACAACCAAAATCAGAGTTTAACTTTAAAACAATGCGTAAGCGTTTAACAAATATGAAAACCAGAATAATGTAACACAATGTAAACATGCGCAAACACGCGCCCAACATTGTGCAAAACAAATACATAAATGCTTAACAACCAAAAACCAACAAAGGGTTCTAATAATGCTGACATCTACAATGCAGACCCGTGAACGTGCACCTATGCAATAGTAACTTCAACCTGAGAATAGCATACTAAAAGAGACAACACAACGGTTGGTGAGTTCAAGAGTTTTAGTAAAACATAACTGTAGTAGTATAAAATATAAGAGTAAAATATAAGAGTGCATGAATTAGATAGCTAGTCTAAATTCACAAATAATAATCATAGTGACTTCACGATCGAAGCTGACTGTGTTTCGTTTGTTGCCTCCCATCTCGACTTACCAGGTCGTGACAATGTTTATGTTAGGACAAAATTGCACCCGTTTGACCTCGATTCGCACAGGTGGGGCTCATCAGACCTAGTAGTACTACCCAAGATTTCCCGCTATTTACCATTATTAACGATCCGAAAGTGTGAGGACTTTCATGGTATTCAACACTATATCATACTTTACACATCTTATTATAATAAAGCGTTTGTAAGTCAGTATGCTATCTCCCCCAAAAGAGAGTGTATAAAAGAATGGGGCATGAACTCACCTGGTATGCACACGAACGATATAAAAGCTAACTTGAAAGAGAGGGGAAAGACAACCTTCAGAGGTTACCTAGAACACACAAGTACATGAGTACTTGTACACAGAATCATTATCAACCCTAAGTGCTCTATAAACACATGGACTCAAGGTTGTGGAAAAGCAAGACACATTGACCCAGTTGACCCGTTTGACCCGTTGGTGACATTATTATTTACATCCCATAAAATCAAGCATAACAGTTCATCATACATGGTTATCATACAAGTTGTTCACGTATGGCACTTCAACAACCACTTATTCTACCTAAATCATCATACAACTAGATTATCATACAACTCATGCGAATCTCAAGTAATCATCATACTCAACAATTACATCATAACTAATGCATTATACATAGAGTCCAATCATGCCAACATGCCATGTGAAGTCATTCACGACTTCACACCCTAAACCCTGCCAATCCTACTAAGTAGGGGCCTCAGATTCGCACGCGTGTATGACGATCATTATCATATTATTCAACAAGATTCATGCTAATCAACATATCCAACAATGATCTATTACAATTCCCAAACATGATCTTATAATCACCCAACACAACCCATCATTACATATATAACCACTAAGGGTCCACATTCCCACATAATCAACCAAGCATCTGAATGTCTAATTTAACACATTTCATCATATTCAACATCATCAATAAATATGCTAACATGATCCTAACATTACAAGCATGCTCAATTCATCATATCCAAGATTCTATACAATTAAAGTTTCCCTTTTGGGAAAGTACATCCCAAAATCTATCTAACAACCAATACATCCATGAATTCATTAATATTATACCTAAACAAGTCCATGCTATCATCTAGCCATGTTCAACACAATCAAATCAGCATAATTCACAATTCCCATATCCAAAAATTTCTACTTTTATCAAGGTATGAACTACATGATCAATTCTTGGATTTCTAGCATAATTATCATCATCCCAACATTCATATAACATCATTAACATACTAACATTATCAATACATCATCCATCATTTTCATGCAATAAAGTTTCTATTCATAGTAATGTATGAACAATGCATCAAAATCATGAACTTCTTGCATAATCCACGTAAGCCATCAACAATACTATCTAACTAACATAATACATTCATCAAAGTAATCAAAAATCAACATCCAAGAATCAAAGTCGACTAGGGTTTCGGCCAAGATAAGAAAACATGAAAAACTTGTAAAAATCTAACTTTAAACGTGTAATGGACAAGAATTGGTGTTTCTAACATGTTGTAATACTTGGAACCAATCCAAATCGATGCACAATTGCTTGTTCTTGATCAAACTTGAAGTGTGTATGTGTTTCTTGAAGAAGTCACGGCCAAAAGGGGAGGGTGGGGATTAAAGTTTGGGTTTTGTTTTTATTTTTGTTAAGTTTTAGTTTTAGGAAATTACACTTAACCCCCTTTGTTTATATTTAATAAAACTAAGCTTTTAAACACTTTTTAAAAGGTTTTAACTTAATAATATAAACATTATTAATCAACAATAATAATCATATGCGTTATTTTCACTAGTCACAAAGTACACGAATTAAATACACACGTTGGCACATTACAAAATAAAATCCACAAATAATATTTAAATCACATAAGCACAATTAATAACCAACATTATTAGTTAAATAATTATCTGTTTATCATTATTAATTATTATTAAGTCACCAACATTCAATGACAACTAGTGTGTGCTCGCGACACGTGTATGCAAGACCTAACGGAACTAACGGAGTTTGGTAACGGAAAATTACCGGATGTCACATTATCCCCATATTGAAAGAATTTTATGTTGGATCTTATATGCCCAAGACACATACAAGATTGATGTGGTTAGTACGTCATGATCCAAGTCGGGTCATACCCAATAACAAGCTAGGCAAACACCGATAAATATTTATTTGCTGATATGATCAAGCAAATAAATATTGACACCAATTTAGAAAATGGGTTTTCTAAAATTATTGCATTTGAGATAGAACAAACTATATGGATGTTTTGTTCATGAGATATCATTTGTATTGTTATTTAAATTAGTTAAATAACAATAAGTAAAAGTGTGTTTAGGTTATAAAATTAAAAGGGGTTTAATTTTATAAACTTGTAACTTCTAATTAAAAGTGAAAATTTTAAAATGGTGGGAAACCATTTCAAAATCTCGGCCGCCCTCTTTGGTGTCTTGGGATTCCTTGTCTTGTTTTAATACAAGACTTTAATCACTTGGAAGTAACACTCAACCACACTCTCTCTCTCATACATGCAAGAACTCTTTCTTCTCCAATTTTTCTCTCCTCATATCCACAGATCTAGAGCTTGATAAAGAAGGTTTTGGGTGTTAACTTCCTAACTAGTTTGGTGCTTTGCAAGAGCTTGTGGGTATACAAGCTTGAGGTCTTCTCTTTTGAAGACTAGACATTCAAGAAACATCATCTCCCTCCTCTCATCCGTATCTAACTTCCTTGTTCAAGAAAGGTAGTATTCATGTACATCCTATGGTTGGTTTTGATAGCACTTCTTTTCACATATATATGATCCTTGTTCTTGGGTTTGTTTTCTTGAACATATAAATGTTTATTTTCAGAATATAAAACAAGTTTTAAACCCTTATATCCGCTGCGTTTTGTTGTTTAAATGGTTAAACATCTTGTTAAAACTTGTAAAAACCCAACAATGGCATCTAGAGCCGGTTATGTGGAAAACTTGCTTCAAAAGTCCTAGAAAAGTTAGTTTTGTTGGACTTTTTCAACCCATTAGGGGCTGTTTTGTTGTGGATGAATGAATCCCTTATCTTTCAAAGTTTTATCTTACATGCTTTAGAATAAACCTTGAAAGATTAACATCAAGAGGTTGATTGTTTTGTTTGGTCTAAACCCTAAAGTTTGGGTTTATGTTGGCCGAAACTTTAAGGGTTAAAAGGGAGTTCATGGTTGTTCTTGGATGTTGTATTTGATACATTTTTGGTGCATAACATAGCCTTGACCTAATGTGTTTTGGATTTGGATGAATGTGATTGTCATGTTTGGTTTTATTCATTAAAGGGTTGTAATAATAATTTTGGTGTTTGTATCTTTTGGGTTGTAATTTATTTATTCATTGGTTATGTAATAAATAGATTAGGTGCATTTCTTTTATTAGAAAAATTGTATTAGGATATGTTTTTGTAAAAGAAGATGCACAAGTTGGAGACTCAAGGGAAGATACAAAGGAAGAACTCAAAAGACATGGACACTTGAAGCATTTGGATGCGGATTCGAGTGGGAGTTCTTGGACACATTTTAATGTGTCATTATTAACCCTTAGGAAAGACCAAATGACAACACTTGTGATGGCAAACAAGTGTGGTCACCTTAGTGGCTATGGTTATGCACTTATGATTGAATGGTTGTGCTTGTTTGGTTGTTTTGTTTTATGTTGGATGTTTGATATATGGATATGCATAACAAACAATTTATAAACATAACAAGCTGAAAATAAATGGTTCTTAATCATTAAGTGGTTAATAAAAGGTTATTAAAAGGATTAATGATTTTAAATAAAAGGGGTTTTATTAAAAGAACCATAGGGTACCATGTATTTGAAAGCATGCAAATACAAGGTACATAGAGTTTTCTAAACTAGAATTATGAAAACTTAAAATGTCTTTTGAAAACAAGTTTATCACCATCCTTTTACACAACACTTGAGTCACTTGAAAACTCTTAATGGGATAAAGGTCACCTAACCATTTTGAGGGAACTTGTGATTTGAGGTGGGAATGCCATATTTGTGGGATAAAGATCACCTAACCACTTATATTGGTAAACTCACATGTGTGTGTAAGTAGGGTAACTTGATTTGCAAACCATGTTAAATGGATCACCTACAATGTGGTTTACAAAAGGTGTTGATGAACATGCCGACTATACATATGATGTTTGTCGATCCCATACCTCTAGAAGTTGCAAAGGGTTGCAATTATCAAACGTTGACTACCTTGTTAATTTAAATAATGGGATAAAGGTCACCTAACCACTATTTAAATGTAACGTTGGATTCTAGAATTTTATTTTGTGTATGACACATAAAAGGCATTTATAATTAAATATGATAATATCGTAAATACTAAAATTGAACTTTGTTAAATTTTGTAGATGGCCACCAACAACAATGAAAATAATGATATTCCGTCCGCTCATACCCTATCACTAAGAACCATTCTCCAAAAGGAGCGTCTAAACCATTACAATTTCATTGATTGGTTTCGAAACATGAGAATTGTTCTCAAGCAAGAGAAATGGTCATATATCTTAGACGATCCGATTCTCGATGAACCCAATGAGGAAGATGAAGAGGCCTACATGAATTGGGTGAAATACACTAAGGACTCGGTCCAAGTGTCTTGCCTCATGTTGGCAAGTATGACTCCGGATCTCCAAAAGGAGTACGAACATCACGGAGCATACGACATGATAACCCAGTTGAAGGAAACGTTCCAACAACAGGAAAGGGTAGAGCGCTTCGAAACGGTTCGAGCACTCCATGCATGTCGTATGGATGATACCCAATCGGTCTCGTCTTATGTACTTAAGATGAAGAGCCGCATAGACCTCCTCGAAAGGCTGAATTGTCCTGTCTCGAAAGAGTTGGCTACGGATTTGATCCTCAACTCTTTTCAAAAAGGTTTGACAATTTTGTTATGAATTATAACATGAACGGTTGGGACAAGAACATAACTGAGCTTCACTCTATGCTCAAAACAGCCGAGGCGGCCATGGGTAAAAGGAGTTTACCCGTCTCACCATCAATGAAGGTGGGAACAAGAAGAGGCCTCACCCCGCATCCAAGGCAAGTGTTGCCAAAGGTAAAGGGTACGTTGGGAGAAAGGGAAAGGGAGTGGTAAAAGTGCCACCACCAAAACCAGCGGAGAAGAAGCAAAAGGTTGCTTCGGATGACCCATGCTTTAAGTGTGGGGAGATAGGACATTGGGCAAGAAATTGTCCTGTCCATCTCAAAGAGTTGAAAGCTAAGAGGGATGCCGGGCAGACCTCAGGTACAATTTTCATGATTCATATTGATCTAAATATAATATCCTCTAACACATGGGTATTGGATACCGGATGTGGGACTCACATTTGCAATTTGTTGCAGGGGTTCAAAAGAAGTAAAGACTTCAAGAAAGGGGATGTTAGCCTCTACATGGGCAATGGGGCAAAAGTTCAAGTTGAAGCCCGAGGGGACTACATCTGAAGCTTCCAAATGGTTTGGAAGCAATTTTGAACAATGTTTTGTATGCTCCTAGTTTGACTAGGAACATTATTTCAGTTGCCCAATTAAGACAATATGGTTATGTTTTGACGTTTATTGAAAATGAAATTCATGTTTCTTTAAATGACATCTTTTATTTTAAAGCTACTCCTATTAATGGTATTTATGAATTGGTTCGTGAAAACACATTATATGATAGCTCGTTGTACCAAACCACCACCAAGAAGCTCAAATTAGATTTGAGTGACACCTATCTTTGGCATTGCCGTCTTGGTCATATAAACAAGAAGCGCATACAAACACTTCAAAAGAATGGTCTTTTAAAAGCAAGTGAATATGATTCATTTGATGTATGTGAATCTTGTTTACAAGGCAAAATGACTAAGGCACCTTTTAGTGGCAAAACCGAAAGGGCAAAAGATTTATTAGGTATCATACATTCGGATGTATGTGGTCCTTTTAAGCCAATGACTAGGTATAATGAAAGATACTTCATTACCTTCACCGACGACTATAGTAGGTATGGGTATGTGTACTTGTTAAGACACAAAGATGAAGCTTTTGAAATGTTCAAAACCTTCCAAAATGAAGTAGAAAATCAACTCAACAAATCAATAAAAATTCTCCGCACCGATAGAGGAGGTGAATACCTAAGTGATGCTTTTAGAGATCATCTTAGAAGTTGTGGGATTATCTCACAACTATCTCCACCTGGAACACCACAACACAATGGTGTGTCCGAAAGGAGAAATCGAACTCTATTGGATATGGTTCGATCTATGATGGCTGGAAGCTCATTGCCTCTATCATTTTGGGGTTTCGCTTTGCTCTCTGCGGCCCGTATTTTGAATATGGCCCCAACCAAGAAAGTGGAAAAGACACCTTTTGAAATATGGCATGGAAGGGTTCCATCTCTATCATATTTAAAGGTGTGGGGATGTGAGGCTTATGTAAAGACTCCCACCTCAAACAAGTTAGAAAGTCGTTCCACTAAGTGTATTTTTATTGGATATCCTAGAGATTCTATGGGATATTATTTCTATGATCCATTGGAACAAAAGGAGTTTGTTGCCAAGAAGGGTGAGTTCTTGGAAGCCAAGTTCCTTATGGAAGGAGCTAGCAGTAGAACAGTGGATCTTGAGGAGGATCAAGAACCACAACCCGATACACGTTTGGTTGACACTAGCACTCAACATGAGGATGTTGAGAATGATCAAATGGTTGATCAATACACACAAAACGTTCGCAAATCTGGTAGAACTAGTAATCCACCTGAAAGATATGGATTTTTCATGGATGGGTGCTATGTGGTTGATTCCGATGAACCAATCACATACCATGATGCAGTGTCCAATTTGGATTGTGACAAATGGCTTGAAGCCATGAATGTTGAGATGCAATCCATGTATGACAACCAAGTGTGGGACTTGGTTGTACCACCTCTTAGCTCCAAGGTAGTTGGAAGTAAGTGGGTTTTCAAGAAGAAAACCGATATGCATGGAAACTTGGATACTTATAAAGCTAGACTTGTAGCAAAAGGTTTCACTCAAACTCAAGGGGTTGATTATGATGAGACCTTTTCGCCTGTTGCAATGCTAAAGTCTATTAGGATATTATTTGCCATAGCTGCTCATTATGATTATGAGATTTGGCAAATGGATGTCAAAACCGCTTTTCTAAATGGATATCTTGAGGAAGATGTCTATATGGTTCAGCCTGAAGGTTTTGTCGACCCAAAACATCCTAACAAAGTATGCAAGTTAAAGAAATCAATCTATGGATTGAAGCAAGCGTCAAGAAGTTGGAATCACCGTTTTGATGAAGAGGTAATTAAATTTGGGTTCATCAAAAACGCTGATGAGGCTTGTGTGTATAAAAAGGCTAGTGGGAGCATCATCACTTTCCTAGTATTGTATGTCGATGACATCCTACTATTTGGAAATGACATTCCAACCTTGGAAGGTGTAAAAACCTGGCTTGGAAGCTGTTTTTCCATTAAGGATCTTGGTGAAGCCGCCTACATTTTGGGAATAAAGATCTATAGGGATAGATCAAGGCGGTTGATAGGTTTAAATCAAAGTGCATACATTGATAAGATCTTGAAAAGGTTCAAGATGGAGAACTCTAAGAAAGGTACGGTACCTATTCAAAGAGGAACGATATTGAGTACGACTCAATGTCCAAGCTCAAAGGATGAGCAAGATAAAATGAAGGAAATCCCGTATGCATCTGCTATAGGATCCATCATGTATGCAATGATATGCACTAGGCCGGACGTGTCATGCGCTTTGAGCATGACAAGCCGATACCAGCAAAATCCTGGAACTAGTCATTGGATGGCTGTTAAGAACATACTTAAGTACCTAAGGAGGACTAAAGATATGTTCCTAATCTATGGATCTGGTGAGGAGGAACTCGTGGTAAAAGGTTACACGGATGCGAGTTTCCAAACTGATCGGATGACTCACGATCACAATCGGGATACATTTTCATCCTAAATGGAGGAGCTGTCTCTTGGAAGAGCTCTAAACAAGATGTGGTGGCATTATCAACTACAGAGTCAGAATACATCGCCGCTTCATTAGCAGCTCAAGAAGCTGCATGGTTGAAGAAATTCATTGCCGATCTAGGGGTTGTCCCTTCCATTCAGGACCCCCTAGAAATTCTTTGTGATAATGAGGGTGCGATTGCTCAAATCAAGGAACCCCGTGCACATCAAAAGACTAGGCACATTGAGCGGAGATTCAACTACATAAGGGATGAAGTTGAAAAGGGAAAGATATGTATTCGCAAAGTTCACACGGATCAAACATTGCGGATCCACTCACGAAGTTCCTTGAAAAGGCAAAGCATGAAGGTCATACTTGTGCCATGGGACTTCGATATTCTAGTGACTGGATTTGATCTTGTAATTTTGTATTTGGATATTGGAACCTTTTATTATTTGAATGAATTATTTGGTTATAATGCTTCAACTAATGTTCCAATTTTGCATGTTTAATCCAT
Source organism: Flaveria sonorensis (assembly GCA_025506505.1). Lineage (NCBI taxonomy): Eukaryota > Viridiplantae > Streptophyta > Magnoliopsida > Asterales > Asteraceae > Flaveria > Flaveria sonorensis. Next base: position 28,048,870 of record CM046426.1, read on the forward strand.
GAGTAAATCATTTACTCTAAACGTCCGTAGTCGTTCATACTTGTGGGAACAAGTATGAGGGTAAGACTATTATGAACTTGGATTGGTTGATATTCATATGGATGAATATAGAGCAAAGGGTTGCTGCCAAAGTTCATAGATATTTATGGGATACAAATATTGGACTGACCCGCATCTCAAATATTACTACATGGAATCTTCTTGATTGATCATAAGTAAATTTGAGTAAAGGCGAATATCATTTGGTATCCTCTGACCTGAGATACATATTGGGTCTTGATATTCACCGGGTATTATACTTTGACTTAGTTCTTCGCTGTTCTGAAACACGGCAGTACATAAGACTAAATTCAGGTATAGCACGAGGTGATTGTGAGAGACGTATGTAATCAAGATGGGATTTGTCCCTCTTATTCGTTGAGAGTAAGATGTCTAAGGCCTGTTTAAGTTAAGTCAATGGAGAATGATCATTCTATGTCTCTAAGAGTTAACATGACATCTGTGACAAAAGGATAGATGATTGATTCACCTAAAACATTTTCGAGTAAGATACTTGAAGGGGATGATGTTATTGAATGGCTCTTAGTCATACGTATTAAGGGTAGTGAACCGTTGTTAGGCGGTATTTACTGCTTGCATCAATCTTCTATGAATCTTGTGCAAGTGGGAGATTGTTGGATCTTATATGCCCAAGACACATACAAGATTGATGTGGTTAGTACGTCATGATCCAAGTCGGGTCATACCCAATAACAAGCTAGGCAAACACCGATAAATATTTATTTGCTGATATGATCAAGCAAATAAATATTGACACCAATTTAGAAAATGGGTTTTCTAAAATTATTGCATTTGAGATAGAACAAACTATATGGATGTTTTGTTCATGAGATATCATTTGTATTGTTATTTAAATTAGTTAAATAACAATAAGTAAAAGTGTGTTTAGGTTATAAAATTAAAAGGGGTTTAATTTTATAAACTTGTAACTTCTAATTAAAAGTGAAAATTTTAAAATGGTGGGAAACCATTTCAAAATCTCGGCCGCCCTCTTTGGTGTCTTGGGATTCCTTGTCTTGTTTTAATACAAGACTTTAATCACTTGGAAGTAACACTCAACCACACTCTCTCTCTCATACATGCAAGAACTCTTTCTTCTCCAATTTTGCTCTCCTCATATCCACGGATCTAGAGCTTGATAAAGAAGGTTTTGGGGGTTAACTTCCTAACTAGTTTGGTGCTTTGCAAGAGCTTGTGGGTATACAAGCTTGAGGTCTTCTCTTTTGAAGACTAGACATTCAAGAAACATCATCTCCCTCCTCTCATCCGTATCTAACTTCCTTGTTCAAGAAAGGTAGTATTCATGTACATCCTATGGTTGGTTTTGATAGCACTTCTTTTCACATATATATGATCCTTGTTCTTGGGTTTGTTTTCTTGAACATATAAATGTTTATTTTAGAATATAAAACAAGTTTTAAACCCCTTATATCCGCTGCGTTTTGTTGTTTAAATGGTTAAACATCTTTGTTAAAACTTGTAAAAACCCAACATTTTCGTCCCGAAAATTACATTACATGGTGTGTTCCATCACTGGTCTACTGCATTGGCACAAAGTAATCTAGTGAGTTTTGGGTAAATTGTCACATCATCCCCATGTTGAAAGAAATTTCGTCCTGAAATTTAAATCAATACCTTCGCCGGCTGGCATCGTCTTTTTGAATAGTTGAGGATACTTAAGCTTCATCTGGTCCTCATGTTCCCATGTGAATTCCGGTCCACGTCTCGAGTTCCAACGAACTTTGACTATAGGTATTTTGCTTTGCTTAAGCATCTTTACTTCACGATCCATCACCTCGACTGGTTCCTCAATGAAGCGTAATTGTTCATCTACTTGTACTTCCTCAAGAGATACTACCATTGTTTCATCCGTTAAACACTTCTTCAGATTTGAGACATGAAATACATCGTGGACTCCACTCAGTGAATCAGGTAGGGCTAATCGATAGGCCACTGGACCTATTCTTTCCAATATCTCAAATGGTCCAACATATCTCGGATTTAGCTTTCCTCTTTTGCCAAACCGAATAACGCCTTTCCACGGCGAGACTTTCAATAAAACTTTGTCACCAACCTAAAATTCTAGAGGTTTCCGTCGCTTATATGCATTGCTTTTCTGTCTGTCGCGCGCTGCAGCCATACGGTTCCTTATTTGTACAATCTTCTTAGTGGTCTCGTGCGCTAGCTCGGGACCCGTTAGCTGACTATTACCAATTTCAGCTCAGTAAACTGGTGATGTAACACCCGAAACCTTGGTCAAAATAAAAAGGAAAGAAAACTATTTTGAAGAAAATAAAAAGAAGGCAAAGTTGAGGGGTGGTTTGTGTAAATATTACCAAAAAGTCAAAATGGACTTTATATGGGCATGGCCGTCCATATCATCTTGCTGCTGCTATTGTTCGATCGAAAAGAAGAAGAAAGAAAGCTGCAGACCACCTCTCTCGGTTCCAAGAAAGAATTAGAACTGAAATCTTCAAGGTTAGTGGGTTTTTGTTGATGTTTGGCTTGGTTCTTTGAGGTTTTCCACCTTAGAAAACTGATTTCTAAGTGTTGTTTGTGCTCTGGTTGGTTGTTTTGCTTGTTTAGGTGTTTGAGCTCGTGTACAAGCAGGTTCGGAGGAGTTTTACTTGTTTGCTACACTAGGTGAGTTCTATGACCCCAGTTCTATGTTTTTAAACTTCTTTGGGGCTGAAAATGCGTTTAAATGTTTTACAACCGTTATGTATGATAACTGTGTATGTATGTGTATGAACTTCTATGTTCTATGAGGTTGTAAGCTTGTTCTAAGAGTTTAGCATGATAGATCTATGTTAAGAATGTATGAAAATAAGGTTTTAGAACTGGTTATAGCATAAGTCTCATTTACAGGTCTGATGGTTCATCCTCATTTACACTGTGATAATTGCCTAAGTGTTTTGTTCGGCTGCATTTACAGTTGTTCACCCGCATTTACAGTTGTTCACCCGTATTTATAGTTGTTCATCCTCATTTGAAGTTGTTCACCCGCATTTGCAAGTTGTTCACCCGCATTTGCAAGTTGTTCATCCGCATTTGCAAGTTGTTCACCAGCATTTACAGTTGTTCATCCTCATTTGAAGTTGTTCACCCGCATTTGCAAGTTGTTCACCCGTATTTGCAAGTTGTTCATCCGCATTTGCAAGTTGTTCACCCGCATTAGTTTTTGTTCTCCCGCATTAGTTTTTGTTCACCTTCATTAGTTTTGTTCACCCGGATTGGTTTTGTTTATCCTCATTTCTTTAGGACTTAAGGAATTTTCTGGGATTTTGGAAGATTAGAAATTAGGGTTTGACCATGGTTGACTTGATGCTTTTATCTGATTATCTTATGCATGTTGTGGGCTGTCCTTATGTGCCTATTATGATATTAACATGTGACTTTATATGGATTGCCTATGATCATAAAATATTATTATTAATCAAGTGAAATATTAATATTAACGAAAAGTGGAACATAAAGAATGAAAGACTTGCAAGTAAAAAAAAATTTACAGGAGGTGCACGACCATGTTATCGTTAGCTCAACTGTGTACGGTTTAGCTAACCAAAGGATGTAGACAGGGTCAATCTTTAAGATTGAGGCGACCACTGTTGCTGCCCCGGTACTAGAGTCAGCATATGTGCACCACGGATGGAGTCTATTTATAGACTTCAAGGCCCAGTACCAGGTTATGCGCATTATATGGGGGGTATAGCACTTCGGTCCATATCGACAGTGAAAGATATTAATAAATAAGCAAGAAAGAGAATTATGATGATGTAAATGGATATGATTTGTAGTATGATGTGTGATCACATCCGAAAGAAAGATAAGATATTTTTTTAAGAAGTATTTTGTATACAAATCTATCAAGATATTTTTATGATTTTAAAAGTAGAACTCACTCAGCAAAGCTGACTTTTATGCATTTTCAGTTGGCAGGTAATTTGCTGAGGATGGCACTCGGGGAGGCTACTCGTTGGGGCAAGGCTAACATCCATTCTTGAATATAATGTTGTTATTTTGTAATGCAACTAATGATCTTTTGTAACTATACCAAACATTTATTACTTAGCAACAGCGTTTATAAATTAATGAATGGATTTTTGAAGTTTAAATTCTGCTACATTGTGATAATGAATTATGAAATGTTTTATAAATAGTGTTATGAATGTCCAACTGTGAGAACTCCAGGAACGGGGCCTTACAAGTTGGTATCAGAGCCAAAGTTTAAGAGAAATGGGTAAATATTTTTAAAAAAAAACCTAAACTTAAAATGAAAATGGGATCGAATAGAGGGATGCTAGCCCGAGTAGCTACGTGCCATCAGGTGTTTCTTTTCATTATGATAACAGGCATTATGTGCGCATGCTATTTGATTTATGTGCTTTAGCAGATTTGTATACTGATGTAGTCAGGATAGGAAATGCTCGGGGAACGAAGAGTAAAGTAAGTGGCTAATCACAACTGGCCACTGTAATTAGGGACTTACTATACTTAACATTAACTGAGCTATTACCTTGAATGACCGTGTGAGTGTTTGAATCTTATAGTGTTAGAGGATGGCGGGAGGTAGATCATTAAGGCTTCTAGAGGTGGAGTATGGGGTGGTCTCGCCGGTAGACCCCAGCCCGCAAAGAACAAGACGAGAACTGCAGAGACGGCTCCTGCTGAGCCTGAGTTTCATCACCTGGAGGGAGTCGATGAGAGTGCCAATTTGAGGGCCTCAGTGAAAGAGGCAGTGGTGGAGGAGGTTCACCAAGTCATGCAGACGATCCTACCGTTTGTCGTGACTGAGGTGATCCGGGCCGTAAGGAAGGATGAGAGGAAAGAAAAGGAGGAAGAGAGAAGGACTGCTGCTGGGAGAAGGGAGAACAAGGGAGATCATGATGATGAGGAGGAGATGAATGTTGAAAGGGGAGCCTCCAGTGATGAAGAAGATGTAGAGGTGCGAGAAACCGCAAGGGGATGTAGCTACGGGGCATTACAACGGTGTAAACCCCCTTCTTTTAATGGCAATAGTAACGCTGCTACTGCCCACCGCTGGGTTAGAGAGATGGAGGCAGTGTTGGATATTAGTGAGTGCAGGGAGAATCAGAAGGTGAAATTTGCCACTCACTCATTTGTTGACTCGGCTCTGTGTTGGTGGGACAATCTTGTTCAAGCCGAGGGCAACAGGGCTGTCGGGAGGATGAGATGGAGTGAACTGAAAAAGTTAGTGATTAAGGAATTCTGTCCTCATCGAGAACTCGACAAGATAAAGAGAGAGTTCCTACAGCTTGAGGCTGGAACCATGACCCACCAGCAATACACCACCAAGTTCAACGAGATAGCAAGACTGGTGCCCGATCAAGTTACACCGGCCTCAAGGAAGATCAAGCGGTATATTCAAGGGTTGCCTACTGACATCCGTAGGCACTTGATCGCTGCCCGACCGAGCACTTTTAGGTTGGCTGTGGATTTAGCTGGGAGACTGTATGATGAAAGAGAAGTGGAGGTGGTGGAGGTGAAGAAGATGGGTGGTAATAACAGGAATTGGAACGGGAAGAGATTCGGGCGTGGTGGTTTCACCCCGAACAGTAAGAGGCCGAGGGTGGATGATCGTCGAGTGGTTATTGTAAGCTCGGGGTTGAAGCGGTGTGATAAGTGTGGGAAGGAACATAGCGGGGAATGTCACTTGGGAATGAATGTCTGCTACAAATGTGGCAAGCCCGGTCACATTTCAAAGATGTGTGGAGCCCCACGGTGCTTTAACTATGGTGAAATCGGCCATATGAACAAGGATTGCAAGAAGCAAAGGGCTGAAAGTTCTTGGTTGAAGAAGAGGCCGGAAGACGGAAGGCAGAGGGCGAGTGCAAGAGCCTTCATGATGACCCGAGAGGAAGCCCGGGTATACCCCGACGTCGTGTCAGGTGTGTTCCTAGTAAACCAAACTTATGCCTCTGTATTATTTGATTCTGGTGCTAGTAGGAGTTTCATATCTGCTTCCTTCAGTGCTAAATTGCCTGTTAGTGGTAGGAGCATCGATGAACCTTTTGATGTAGAAACTACTATTGGTAAGTCTACCAGAATTTCTGATATGATTGAGGATTATGGCATAGAGCTAGAAGGCCATAAGTTCTCTGCTAAGATATATGTGATGCCCCTAGGCGGATTTGATGTAGTACTAGGGATGGATTGGTTAGCAGCCTATGAGGCAAACATCGTGTGTCGGAAGAAGATGATTCGGTTAGTTGCACCCGATGGGAGTTCAGTGACAGTTTATGGTGATCGTGTCACTACGGTTCCAAAAGTGATTTCGATGACAGTGGCAGAGAAGTGTATGAGGCGTGGATATTGTGCCTACTTGGCATACGTGAAAGATGTGGACGTGCCGATACCACAATTATCAGAAGTGCCAGTGGTACGTGATTTCCCGGATGTGTTTCCCGAAGATCTACCAGGTGTGCCACCGGACCATGAGATAGAATTTCAGATCGACCTGATCCCCGGTGCGCAGCCCGTTGCCAAAGCATCGTATCGGTTAGCTCCGACCGAGATGAAAGAACTGATGGATCAGCTACAGGAACTGATGGATCAGCTACAGGAACCGATGGATAAGGGGTTTATTAGACCGAGTATCTCTCCTTGGGGTGCTCCGGTATTATTCGTAAAGAAGAAAGACGGTAGTATGAGAATGTGTATAGACTACCATGAATTAAACAAGTTGACAGTGAAGAACAGATACCCCCTACCAAGGATTGATGACCTGTTTGACCAGCTTCAAGGTGCCAGTTGGTTTACCCGAATAGATCTTCGATTGGGTTATCATCAGTTAAAGGTGAAGGAGCAAGACATTCCTAAGACAGCTTTTCGCACACGTTATGGACATTACGAGTTCCTCGTTATGTCTTTCTGTTTAACCAACGCGCCAGCTGCCTTTATGGATTTGATGAATCGAGTGTGCCGACCAATGTTGGATAAATCACTGATTGTGTTCATTGATGATATCTTGATTTATTCAAAGAGCAAAGAAGAACTTGCCGATCACATACGTGAAGTGTTGAAGACACTTCGGAGAGAAAAGTTATATGCTAAATTCTCTAAGTGTGCTTTCTGGTTACGCGAGGTTCAATTTCTGGGTCATGTGGTGAATACCGAAGGAATTATGGTGGACCCGGCAAAGGTTGAGGCAGTGATGCAATGGAAGTCACCAAAGACGCCATCCGAGATTCGCAGTTTCTTGGGTTTGGCGGGTTATTACCGAAGGTTCATTCAAGAATTTTCCGAGATAGCCTCACCTTTGACTAAGCTGACCCGCAAGGATGTGAAGTTCGTATGGGGTAGGGAACAAGAGGATACTTTTGAGGAGTTAAAGGCAAGATTAACTCAAGCTCCTGTCTTAACATTGCTTGAAGGAAGTGAAGACTTGGTGGTGTATTCAGATGCATCTTATTCGGGACTGGGTTGTGTGCTAATGCAACGTGGACGAGTGATAGCTTACGCGTCCCGACAGTTAAAGACCCACAAAGTTATTTACCTCACTCATGATTTAGAATTGGCTGCGGTGGTCTTTGCTTTGAAGCTTTGGAGGCACTATTTATACGGGACCAAGTGCACAATCTTCACGGATCACAAGAGCTTGAAATACTTCTTCGAGCAGAAAGATCTCAACATGAGGCAGAGAAGGTGGTTAGAGTTGATCAAAGACTATGATTGCGAGATCCATTACCACCCGGGCAAGGCCAACGTAGTGGCCGATGCCCTTAGCCGGAAGGAAAGACCCCAACCGATTTTGGTAAAGGCGTATCAGTTGGTGATGACCTCAGATGTGATAACGCAAGTTAAAGAGTTTCAAAATGAGGTGTTAAAAGAAGATCGCCTCAACTCCAAACGAATGAGAGGTCTAGTTGAAGAATTGGGGGAGAATACCCATGGTGTTAAAACCCGCTTTGGGCGAATGTGGATTTCTCGATATGGGAATCTACTTGGGTGAATTATGGATGAAGCTCATAAAACTTGATACTCCATTCATCCCAGTGCTACCAAGATGTATCAAGACATGAAGAAAGAAAACTGGTGGCCGGGTATGAAATGTGACATGGCAGAGTATGTAAGTAAGTGCCTTACTTGCTTGCAAGTGAAAGTAGAACATCAGAAACCATACGGGAAGATTCAACCGTTGGATATACCCGAGTGGAAGCGGGAGCACATCACTATGGATTTTATCACGAAGCTTCCCCATACTGCAAAGGGGTACGATGCTATTTGGGTGATAGTTGATCGGTTGACAAAGAGTGCTCACTTCCTACCGATCCACGAGACGTATTCATCTGAGAGATTGGCGGATCTGTTCATCAAAGAGATTGTAGCTCGTAATGGTGTGCCGGTGTCTATCATGTCGGATCGTGACACCCGGTTCACGTCGAAGTTCTGGAAGAGATTTCATAATGCCATGGGGACGAGGGATATTAACACGGCTTACCATCCTCAAACAGACGGTTAGTCTGAGAGAACGATCCAGACGCTCGAGGATATGCTGCGTGCTTGCGTGATCGACTTTGGGGGAAACTGGGATGATCACTTACCGTTAGCAGAGTTCTCGTACAACAACAGTTATCATGCCAGTATCGGTATGCCGCCATACGAGATGCTGTACGGTAGGAGGTGTAGAACGCCCGTGTGTTGGGAGACATTGGGCAGAAAGAATTGGGAAGCATCGAAGTGATTGAGGCTACGACTGAGAAGCTGGAAAAGATCAAAGCCTTTATGAAGGCAGCCAAAGATAGGCAAAAGTCGTATGTCGATAAGAGGCGTAGACCCATCGAGTTCAATGTGGGTGATAAAGTCATGTTAAAGGTCTCGCCTTGGAAAGGGATCATCCGATTCCGGAAGAGGGGTAAGTTGAGTCCAAGATACATAGGGCCTTTCTGAATCGTTGCATGAGTTGGAGAGGTGGCCTACCGTCTAGAATTGCCTGATGAGTTAAGTGGGATTCACCCGACATTCCATGTATCTCATCTAAGAAGGTGCCTAGCCGACGAAGATATGATTGTACCACTGGAAGATATCGAAGTGGATGAACGACTTAACTATATAGAGCAACCAGTGGCAATCGTCGATGGAGAGGAGAAGAGGTTGAGAAATAAAGTGGTTCCACTTGTGCGGGTGCAGTGGAAACACCGAAAGGGTTCTGAGTCTACGTGGGAGACTGAAGAAGAGATGAGACAGCATTACCCACAGTTATTCGAAGAGTGACAGGTTTCGGGGACGAAACCTCTTTAAGGGGGGTAGACTTGTAACACCTGAAACATCGGTCAAAATAAAAAGGAAAGAAAAGTATTTTGAAAAAAATAAAAATAAGGCAAAGTTGAGGGGTGCTTTATGTCAATAGTATCAAAAAGTCAAAATGCACTTTATATGGGCATGGCCGCCCATATCATCTTGCTGCTGCTGTTGTTTGACCGTAAAGAAGAAGAAAGAAAGATGCAGACCAGCTCTCTCGGTTCCAAGAAGGAATTAGAACTGAAATCTTCAAGGTTAGTGGGTTTTTGTTGATGTTTGGCTCGGTTCTTTGAGGTTTTCCATCTTAGAAACTGATTTCTAAGTGTTGTTTGTGCTTTGGTTGGTTGTTTTGCTTGTTTAGGTGTTTGAGCTCGTGTACAAGCAGGTTTGGACGAGTTTTGCTTGTTTGATACACTAGGTGAGTTCTATGACCTCGGTTCTATGTTTTTAAACTTCTTTGGGTCTGAAAATGCATTTAAATATTTTACAACCATTATGTATGATAACTGTGTATGTATGTGTATGAACTTCTATGTTCTATGAGGTTGTAAGCTTGTTCTAAGAGTTTAGCATGATAGATCTATGTTAAGAATGTATGAAAATGAGGTTTTAGAACTGGTTATATCATAAGTCTCATTTACAGGTCTGATGGTTCATCCGCATTTACACTGTGATAATTGCCTAAGTGTTTTGTTCGCCCACATTTACAGTTGTTCACTCGCATTTATAGTTGTTCACCCGCATTTACAGTTGTTCATCAGCATTTGAAGTTGTTCACTCGCATTTGCCTAAATTCAGCCTAAGTGTCCATCAACATTTCTTTTTATACATGCGCATTTGCTAAAGTGTCCATTAGCATTTCTTTTAAGACAGAATAATTACCAAGTGTTCACCCGCATTTGCAAGTGTTCACCCGCATTTGCAAGTTGTTCATCCGCATTAGTTTTTGTTCACCCGCATTAGTTTTTGTTCACCTGCATTAGTTTTGTTCACTCGGATTGGTTTTGTTTATCCGCATTTCTTTAGGACTTAAGGAATTTTCTGGGATTTTGGAAGATTAGAAATTAGGGTTTGACCATGGTTGACTTGATGCTTTTTTCTGATTATCTTATGCATGTTGTGGGTTGTCCTTATGTGCCTATTATGATATTAACATGTGACTTATATGGATTGCCTATGATCATAAAGTATTATTATTAATCAAGTGAAAGATTAATATTAACGAAAAGTGGAACATAAAGAATGAAAGACTTGCAAGTAAAAAAAAATTTACAGGAGGTGCACGACCATGTTGTCGTTAGCTCAACTGTGTACGGTTTAGCTAACCCAAAGGATGTAGACAGGGTCAATCTTTAAGATTGAGGGGACCACTGTTGCTGCCCCGGTACTGGAGTCAGCATATGTGCACCACGGATGGAGTCTATTTATAGACTTCAAGGCCTAGTACCAGGTTATGCGCATTATATGGGGGTATAGCACTTCGGTCCATATCGACAGTGAAAGATAATAATAAATAAGCAAGAAAGAGAATTGTGATGATGTAAATGGATATGATTTGTATGTATGATGTGTGATCACATCCGAAAGAAAGATAAGATATTTTTTTAAAAGTATTTTGTATACAAATCTATCAAGATATTTTTAAGATTTTAAAAGTAAAACTCACTCAGCAAAGCTGACTTTTATGCATTTTCAGTTGGCAGGTAATTGCTGAGGATGGCACTCGGGGAGGCTACTCGTTGGGGCAAGGCTGACATCCATTCTTGAATATAATATTGTTATTTTGTAATGCAAACTAATGATCTTTTGTAACTGTACCAAACATTTATTACTTAGCAACTGCGTTTATAAATTAATGAATGGCTTTTTGAAGTTTAAATTCTGCTGCATTGTGATAATGAATTATGAAATGTTTTATAAATAGTGCTGTGAATGTCCAACTGTGAGGTCTCCGGGAACGGGGCCTTACAGGTGATCTACATTTTCCCCCATACAAAGCTTCGAAAGGTGCTGCCTTTATACTGGTATGATAACTATTGTTGTAAGAAAATTCCACCAATGGTAGGTGAACTTCCCAGTTATTCCCGAAGTCAATCACACAATCACGTAGCATGTCTTTTAGTGTCTGCATAGTATGCTCACTTTGACCATCAGTTTGTGGATGATAAGCAGTACTTATGTCTAATCGCGTACCTAAAGATCTCTGTAACGACTGCCAGAAGTGCGATGTAAAACGAGCATCACGGTCAGAAATAATTGAGACTGGTACACCATGTCTTGAAACTATTTCTTTCAGATAGAGTCGTGTTAACTTCTCCATTTTGTCTGTTTCCTTTATTGCCAAGAAATGAGCGGACTTCGTTAGTCGGTCTACGATAACCCATATCGTGTCACAACCAGTAGGAGTCCGTGGTAGTTTGGTAATGAAATCCATTAAGATTTGCTCCCACTTCCACATAGGGATCTCAGGTTGTTGTAATAGTCCAGATGGTTTCTGATATTCCACTTTTACCTTCGAGAAGGTCAGACACTTACTCACATATGTAGCTACATCCGTTTTCATGTTAGGCCACCAATAGTGCGCCTTCAGGTCATGATACATCTTGTCAGATCCAGGATGTATAGAGTACTTAGACTTGTGTGCCTCACTCATGACCAAGTCCCTCAGATTTCCATGCAAAGGTATCCAGAGTCTGTCCATGAAATAACGAATCCCATCCGCTTTCACTTCAAGCTGTTTGTCCATTCCTCGTAAGGATTCAGACCCAATGTTTCTGCTTTCAGAGCTACGGTCTGAGCCTCTCAGATTTGCTCAGGTAACTGTGTGCTAATCGTAAGTTGCAGAGCTCACACGAGTCGAGGCTTAGCAGTTTCTTTTCTACTCAGCGTGTCAGCAACTACATTAGCTTTTCCCGGATGGTATTTGATAGCACAATCATAGTCGTTCAACAATTCAACCCAGCGTCTTTGCCTCATATTCAATTCCTTTTGCTCAAAGATGTGCTGAAGACTCTTGTGATCGGTGTAAATCGTGCACTTGGTACCGTACAAGTAATGTCTCTAGATCTTTAAGGCAAAAACTACCGCACCCAGCTCCAAGTCATGGGTGGTATAGTTCTTCTCATGAACCTTCAGTTGTCTCATGGTGTAAGCTATCACTTTACCTCGCTTCATCAAGACACAACCAAGTCCTTGAACAGAAGCATCACAATAAACTACAAAGTCATCACCTCCCTCCGGTAATGCCAATATCAGCGTGCTACATAGCTTCTGCTTCAGTAACTGGAAAGCGAACTCTTGACTATCACCCCATTTATATAGTGTTCCTTTATGAGTCAAAGCCGTGAGAGGTTGTGCGATCTTGGAAAATCCTTTAATGAACCGTCGATAATATCCTGCCAGTCCAAGAAACTGTCGTATCTCACTAGGCTTCTTGGGAACTGACCAATTGTTTATCGCCTCAATCTTCACTGGATCGACATGTATCCCTTTCTTATTAACAATATGACCCAAGAATTGCACTTCACGTATCCAGAAATCACACTTGGAAAACTTAGCGTACAGTTGTTCTTTCCTGAGTAATTCCAGGATTAAATGTAAGTACTCCTCATGTTCTTCCTTGGTCCTTGAGTAGATCAATATGTCATCAATAAACACAATAACAAACTGATCGAGATAGGGTTTGCACACTCGATTCATGAGATCCATGAATACGGCTGGTTCATTCGTCAAACCGAATGGCATGACCAAGAACTCGTAATGACCATAACGTGTATGGAAAGCTGTCTTCGAGATGTCCTCCTCTCGAACTCTCAGTTGAAGGTACCTAGACCTCAAGTCAATCTTAGAATAGTAGCTTGATCCTTGAAGTTGATCGAACAAATCATCTATACGAGGTAGCGGGTATCTATTCTTGATCGTAACCTTGTTCAGTTCTCTATAGTCAATGCACATTCGAAATGTGCCATCCTTCTTCTTAATAAACAGAACTAGCGCTCCGCAAGGCGATGAGCTCAGTCGAATAAACCCTTTGTCTAATAGCTCTTGTAGTTGAGTAGATAATTCTTGTAGTTCGTTCGGAGCTAACCGGTAAGGTGCTCTCACGATCGGAGTGGCTCCGGGAGTTAGATCAATCTGGAACTCAACTTGACGATGAGGCGGTAATCCAGGTAGATCCTCTGGAAACACCTCAGGAAAGTCACGAACGATAGGGATATCTTTTATCCTCTTTCCTTCTAGTTGCTTATCGGTGACGAGTGCTAATATAGCTAATTGACCCTTACGTAGCAACTTCTGCGCTTTCATGTATGATATGACACCCATCACTACACCACACCGTTCACCTCTGACCGAGAGAACTTCTTCGCCAACAGGGATTCGTATAATCTTCGCGACATATGACTTCCGCCTGCTTGTCGGAAAGCCAATCCATGCCGATTACTACATCAAAGCTGCCGAGGGTAACAGGCATGAAATCTATGTCAAAGGTATGTCCAGCAAGTTCTATCTTGCAACCCATAAGGATATGTGTCACGTGAACCTGCTTACCGTCAGCTAACTCTACAATGTAATTAGATTCTAACGCTGAGGGCACATCACTTAAGAGACTACTAAACTTAGTGGAGATGAAACTTCTATCGGCTCCAGTATCAAATAGTACGGTAGCAAAACGACCGTTAACAAAGAATTTACCAGTAATAGTATTAGGGTCGTTTAGAGCTTCACCTGAATCGATGACAAAAGCTCTTCCTTTTGCCCCACTGTTGTTGCCACCGTTATTGCTGCCATTGCCATTGTTGGTGTTGTTGTTGTTGTTGCCATTGTTGTTGTTGTTGTTTCCACCATTTCCGTTCTTCCTCAGCTGTGGACAGTTTCTCCTAAAATGGCCCTTTTTCCCGCATTCAAAACAACCTTTTAGCATTTCTTGAGGTTGTTGAGGCTTCCTCATCAATTCACCACGGCAATCCTTCGCTGCGTGTCCAACTTTACCGCAACGCTGGCATCGAAAACTATCACACCTGCTGGTGTGGTGGTAATTGTATCGGTTGCATTTGGGATTTTTCCCAACATAGCCTCCTTGTCCCTGTGGTGCTAAAGATGACTGATTAAAGTTACGATTGTTATCGAACTTTCTTTGCTGTTGGTGAGGTTGGTGCTTCTGAACGTACTACTGCTATTGTTGTTGTTGGTTGCTGGAGGATGAGCCTTTATCACCAGTATTCTCCCACTTACGTTTGTTATCGGGTACGCTAGCCACTACGCCTTGCTTAGGTAATCTTCCTGCTCTACTGCCTGGTCAGTCAACCTATGGGCCAACCGGATAGCCTGCTGTATGGTGTCAGGACTGGAAGCAGTCACCATACTCTGAATCTCGGGCACCAGTCCACGTATGTAATGCTCAATCCTTTTGTGCATCTCATTAACCATCCCTGGGTATAGTGTGGCCAACTTATGAGACCATGTAGTATAGGCCTCAATCTCAGAACCTTGTATCTTAAGCTGCCAAAACTCAATTTCCAACTTCTGTACTTCATCACGGGGGCAATACTCCTCCGTCATCATTGCTTTGAATTCAGCCCAAGGTAAGTCATTAGCCATATCCTGGCCTAGCATTTGCACCTGGGCATTCCACCAGGAGAGAGCTGCGCCTTCAAGTGTTTCAGTTGCGAACTTCACTTGGTCAGCTGGTGGACTGTTACACTACACGAAAACAGATTCAGTCTTCTCAAACCATCTCACTAGTCCCATAGCTCCTTCAGTCCCACTGTAGGTATGGGGCTTGCAATCCATAAAGGATTTGTAGGTACAGGGTGTGGGTCCTGTTTCGTCAAACCAAAACATTAGTTGAGTATCCCGGATGACAACAGAGATATCGATTAGATCACTGGTATCATTTACCTGTTGGCTATCCTGTTGTGCAGCAGCCACTGCCGCCTGAACATGTTCGTTAATCAGAGCTGCCAACTCAGCAGGAGTCATGCTGATAGCACCGGCACCACGTCCACCGGCACCACGTCCATCAGCACCACGTCCACGTCCTCTACCGCGTCCGTCCATATTTCACTTTACATTGACAAATACAATAGTGAGTAACATCCAACACATTAATCTCATTGAAGTATGGTAAATAGTAAGAAATAATGAATTTGCCACAACCACAACATTTATAACCGAAAATAATAACCAAAGATAAATAAATTGTAAATGATTCACAAAATATTCCATCAATGTCAAAATTTTAGTTTTTTAGTTAGGTGGAAAACAACCCTTCCCACATAGGTTTCAAAAGGAAAGAAACACTATATAGTCCAAGTCATATAAAAGTAGAATCAATCCAACACGTCAGATCCGTCATTGTCTTCTTCCATTTCTTCCGGTTCTTCTTCAAGGGCTTCCTCTGGTTCCTCTTCCGGGTCTTCCTCTTCAGGTTCTGCCACATGTGCAGGGGCTTCAGCAACCTGAAGTGCTGCTAGCTGTGCCTCGAGTTCGGCAAACCTATCGTCTATCACTATATTCTGATGATCCTGCGCGCCCATGCGCTCAGTAAGAGTTAGCACATTGCCTGCCAAAGTATGATGTCCACTAATGGCCATCGAGAGTCACTCTTGGAGCGTCTCTACCTGGTAGCGCAATTGACGCATCTCAGATCGTAAGGCAGAGTTCTCATCAGTGAGTCCTCTAATCCGCTGTCGCTCCGTGTCTAGAGTGGCCACTAAAGCTGCAAACGCCTGCTCGAGAGGGATTTTCAAGGTAGGAAGAGTAGGCTATGCAGAGGCTGTCGATGACCTAGTCCTAGGTCGGGTAGGAGCTACAGGTGGTACACGCTCTCTATAAGCCATAGGATTTATGTAGGTGGGGTAGAAATCCCAGTTTCACGGAGGATCGAGCTCAGGCGGTATGAAAGGCTGATACCAGTCTATCTCGCCAGGAGGATAAGGATGCCAGGGCCAGTTAAATCCCCTATCGGATACGAGAGAAGTAGGAGGTGACTCAGATGGCACCGGTCTCTTGCCTAAATCACGGGATGATGATGCCATGCTGCGAAGAACGTGATGCGTATGCCAATGAGTATACAGTAAGGAAGTAAGTGACTAGTAACTAACAAACTGTGGGGTTATAGTCTAGTGTGTATGCAGCCTAGTTCCCTATAACCAATGGCTCTGATACCAATCTGTCACACCCTCAAAATCCACTTGCGGGGTTTTACCGCGAGGCGTGTGACAAACCAGGATCTCAGTCATTAGTTACTCAGAACCACTCTATATGAACATACAACCAAAATCAGAGTTTTAACTTTAAAATGATGTGGAAGCGTTTAACAATATGAAAACCAGAATAATGCAACACAATGTAAACATGCGCAAACACGCACCCAACGTTGTGCAAAACAATACATAAATGCTTAACAACCAAAAACCAACAAAGGGTTCCAACAATGCTGACATCTACAATGCTGACCAGTGAATATGCCCCTATGCAATAGTAACTTCAACCTGAGAATAGCATACTAAAAGAGTCAACACAACGGTTGGTGAGTTCAAGAGTTTTAGTAAAACACAACTGTATCAGTATATAAGAGTAAAAAATAAGAGTGCATGAATTAGATAGCTAGTCTAAATTCACAAGTAATAATCATAGTGATTTCGCGATCGAAGCTGACTGTGTTTCGTTTGTTGCCTCCTGTCTCGACTTACCAGGTCGTGACAATGTTTATGTTAGGTCAAAATTGCACCAGTTTGAACTCGAGTCGCACAGGTGGGGCTCGTCAGACCCAGTAGTACTACCCAAGATTTCCGCTAGTTACCATTATTAACGATCCGAAAGTGTGAGGACTTTCATGGTATTCAACACTATATCATACTTTACACATCTTATTATAATAAAGCATTTGTAAGTCAGTATGCTATCTCCCCCAAAAGAGAATGTATAAAAGACTGGGGCATGAACTCACCTGGTATGCACACGAATGATATAAAAGCTAACTTGAAAGAGAGGGGAAAGACAACCTTCAGAGGTTACCTAGAACACGCAAGTACATGAGTATGTGTACACATAATCATCATCAACCCTAAGTGCTCTATAAACACATGGACTCAAGGTTGTGGAAAAGCAAGACACATTGACCCAGTTGACCCGTTTGACCTGTTGGTGACATTATTATTTACATCCCATAAAATCAAGCATAACAGTTCATCATACATGGTTATCATACAAGTTGTTCACGTATGGCACTTCAACAATCACTTGTTCTACCTAAATCATCATACAACTAGATTATCATACAACTCATGTGAATCTCAAGTAATCAGCATGCTCAACAATTACATCATAACTAATGCATTATACATAGAGTCAAATCATGCACAACATGCCATGTGAAGTCATTCACACTTCACACCCTAAACCCTGCCAATCGTACTAAGTAGGGGCCTCAGATTCGCACGCGTGTATGACGATTATTATCGCATTATTCAACAAGATTCATGCCAATCAACCTATCCAATAATGATCTATTACAATTCCCAAACATGATCCTATAATCACCCAACACAACCCATCATTACATATATAACCACTAAGGGTCCATATTCCCACATAATCAACCAAGCATCCAAATTTCTAATTTAACACATTTCATCACATTCAACATCATCAATAAACATGCTAACATGATCCTAACATTACAAGCATGCCCAATTCATCATATCCAAGATTCTATACAATTAAAGTTTCCCTTTTGGGAAAGTACATCCTAAAATCTATCTAACAACCAATACATCCATGAATTCATTAATATTATACCTAAACAAGTCCATTCTATCATCTAGCCATGTTCAACACCATCAAATCACTATAATTCACAATTCCCATATCCAAAGTTTCTATTTTTAGCAAGGTATGAACTACACGATCAATTCTTGGATTTCTAGCATAATTATCATCATCCCAACATTCATATAACATCATTAACATACTAACATTATCAATTCATCATCCATTTATCAATTTCATGCAATAAAGTTTCTATTCATAGTAATGTATGAACAACGCATCAAAATCATGAACTTCTTGCATAATCCACGTAAACCATCAACAATACTATCTAACTAACATCATACATTCATCAAACTAATCAAAAATCAACATCCAAGCATCAAAGTCGACTAGGGTTTTGGCCAAGATAAGAAAACATGAAAAACTTGTAAAAATCTAACCTTTAAACGTGTAATGGACAAGAATTGGTGTTTCTAACGTGTTGTAATACTTGGAACCGATCCAATCGATGCACAATTGCTTGTTCTTGATCAAACTCAAAGTGTGTGTGTGTTTCTTGAAGAAGTCGTGGCCGAAAGGGGAGGGTGGGGATTAGGGTTTGGGTTTTGTTTTATTTTTGTTAAGTTTTAGTTTTAGGAAATTACACTTAACCCCCTTTGTTTGTATTTTATAAAAACTAAGCTTTTAAACACTTTTTAAAAGGTTTTAACTTAATAATATAAACATTATTAATGAACAATAATAATCATATGCATTATTTTCACTAGTCACAAAGTACACGAATTAAATACACACTTCAAAAACTATCATACTTACTTCAAATTCTCTCAACTTAACACACACATCATCGCCACTTGCACTTGAATTCTTCGTTTCTTCATCAATCTTTGAACACTTAAGTCAACAAGTTTCTTGGAAGATAATCTCAAGGATCAAGCTCTCGAAATCAAGGAAGCTAGAAGTCATTTTCTAATCATCATCAGCCCTTATCCTCAATCCAAATCACAAGGTTTTAAATCTCTATAAATTAACTTGAAACAAATGGTTACACATGTGTATATATGCATATGTAACTAGCTTGATGTATATAATCATCAAGACCATTCCCAAAATATCTTTAACATTTGATTTACATTAAAAACAGTAAGAAAAGGGTTCTCAAACTGAAAAATTTAGAGACTTATGATAGTCAAGGTTTTTGAAATTTAAAATGAAGGTTATTCTTGAAATATTAAGTAAAATAAGTTAAAATATTAAATGACTGTGGTTGTGGGAACAAAAAGAAATTAAAAATCAATCAAAAATACTAAATATAACAATCAGGAAATTTTGGGAATTTATTACTTTATATATGAATTTATATAATTTATTCCCTGAAATAAGATAATAATGCCTAATACAAGATTTAAAGGTAATAAATATCTGGGAAAATTTTATAATGATCTCTATATTATGTTAGAATTTTAGAATAAATGTCATGAATTAGTTCATTAAAATGATAAAGTTATGCATTTTTGAAATTATAATATGAAGAAAATCGAAATAAATAGCTAAACAGTGTGAAAAATTATGAAAATTTCATGTGAGACTTTAGATATTATTTAAGACCTTTTGTAAAAATTTCATAATTTTTAGAAGTCCATAGCTTATTCTGCTATGTTATGGGAATATTGTAAAATTCTAGAAAAATGATTTTAAGGATTATTTACTGGAAATATTTGGATAATATTCTGAAATTTAGATATGAACTTGGGTAAATTTTGATGAATTTCTGACTGATTATTGTAAATTATATCTTATTTGTTATAATTTGAAGTGCTAAATTTTTTTCAAGAAATAAATTAATTTATTTCTAACTATAACTTAATTTTTATAGGATTTTGCTAGAAATAAGGTGAGTTTCATAGCCCCAATTTTTTTTATATATCTATGATTTTGGGGGAGAAAGCATATTTTGAGATATAATGTCATTATGCCGTAAGTTGCAACCATTAATTCAGATGAGGAACCGTCGGATAATGTAGGTAGCGCTACTTAGGAAAATATTTCCTGCACCAACAGGATGAGTGTTGTGATGCTATATTATCTAATTTTGTGAATTGTATTTGTGACAGTTATAAATCACCTGGCATATAAGTAGGTTTGGTTGCATTCTTATTTATGTTGCATCAATATATATATTTGTGAGTCATTAAACCTATGTTCTCACCAATATTATGTTGACAGTTTTGAGTATACTTTTTCAGGTAATCAGAATGACTAACAATATTCTACTTTTATTTGATGTGTATAATGATTGGTATGAAGCTATTACGAAGATGCGTGTGAAAGTAACCGTGAATTTGAATGATCTCAGTGTGTCAGTGGACGCACATATCCACTCTTACTAAAGATTAGAAGCGGTTATTGTTATTATGTAATAGGGTTACAATAGATTTTGTAAAAGTCAATATGTTGACAAATTTTGTATATGTATACTCTGTATGTAACCCAATAATATCTATGAATGACTGACTTAATGTTATGTTTAAATGCTTGTTATGATTATGTGTATCTGTAATCAGTGTGTTCCGAACCGAAAAGTAACATCAAGCATTTCACGCTTCTGCCGGGATGTGACAGCTTGGTATCAGAGCCATTGGTTATAGAGAATTAGGTATTATTAGTAAAGGCCTAGACTATAACCATTACCTCATATAATAACAAGTCATCAATGTGATATTGTTTTCTCTCCATGATTTTATGTGATTATATTGAGATATGTATGATCTATATATGAAATTTTATGACTTTTATATTACTTACATAAGTTAAAATTTTAAGAATTTTTGCAGTATGAGTTCTGGTAATTCTAATAGCTACTATAGCGAAACTAATCATTCAGATCATAGCCACCATAGAGAAACAACACCTGAGATAGAGCCTCAGAATAAAGTAGAAACACCTCAACTTAAGACCCGGATCAACACAGCACCAAATTTTTATGTCCGACGTGCACCAGTAACCATGGGAGGTTATACAATCATGACATCAAGAAAAAGTGTACGGTGGTAAGAAGTTTTCAACTAAGAAAATCAAGGAGCAAGAAAATAGAGATCTAGAAAACCTTTCTCTGACATTTGATATAATACCTATAATCCAACCTGATAATTCCAAAACTGAAGAAAGAGGAGTTAAGAGACAAGATTGGAGGAATGTCAAATGAAGACTACTAAGCAGATTCTTAAGAAGGTTAAAAGAATACAATGAGAAATTTGAATCCTTCAAAAGATGTAAAGAGAGTGAAGAAAGAAAGAAAAAGTATCTTCACTAGGATATGGAACTGGATTTGGAAAATTAGAAGAATAGAAAAACCTTATATGTTATATGTGACTGTTTAGCATATAAAATAACGTTATAATGGAATATCTTGTTTATGACTATTTAATATTATATAGTATGAGTAAAATTACGTAATATTAAAATAATTGGTATGTAGTGAAAAAAATGCCGCCAAGAAAGGATACCCAACCAATACAAAGAACTCCACGTGTTGGACGACCAAGAACTAGGTTTGTAGAAGAAGAACCGTTAGTAAATACCACCACAACTGAGGACGGGAGGATTTCACGGATAGTAACACGACAGCTGGAAGCCACAATACCTACATTAGTAACTCAGCTGCAGCAAGCTTTTAATGTTGAAAGAGTACCGTTTGGAGACAATGGACCAGCACACACTGATGAAATGGAGAACCATGAAGGGGAGGCTATAATTGAAGCTAGAAAGGGATGTTCTTATAAGGCTTTTATGTCTTGTAGACCCCAAGACTTTAACGGAAAGGGTGGAGCAGTACAAGCGTTACGTTGGCTGGAAGAAATGGAGTCGGTTTTAGATATCAGTGACTGTGCTGATAACTGTAAAACCAGGTTTGCTTCGCATTCATTAAAGGGAGAAGCACAATCATGGTGGAAGTTAGAAATTCAAACGAAAGGAAGAGAGGTTATGAACAAACTAAGCTGGGAAGTATTCAGGAAATTAGTGACAAAGAAATATTGTCCATATAATGAAATAGAGAAAATAGAAATAGAATTTCTAGCACTAGAAATGAAGGGAGCTACTTACCAGGAATATACTGATAGATATAATTAGTAGGAAGGTATATTTGGGGTTTAGTACCGCAGATAAGAGGTATGGTGAAATCTACAATGCAAAAAACATTTTAGGATGCAGTGGCACTAGCAGGAGCCTCATAGACAAGATGATTATAAATGGATCATTAATCACAACCAAGGTAGGAGAAAAGAGAAAATGGAACAACAGCACAGGAAGGAATTCTGGGGGAAACTGGAACAAGAAGATCAATAGAAACCCAGAAAGAAATTATATGGGTATCATGCTGGAAGAAGGACCACGAACAGAAAGTCAACTTTGGTGCAACACCTGTACAAGGAATCATGTTGGGAGATGTATGTTGTTAATTTGTTATAATTGCAAGAAGAAAGGGCATACCTCCAGAGAATGCAAGGGACCCCCAAATCCAAGTCAGTATGTTACCAGTGTGGAAAAGAAGACCATCTACGCAATAGATGCTCGGAACTGAAAGGAAAAGCTCCCAAGAATCTCAATAATTCACATGGCCGAGCATTTGTACTTCAAGATGAAGAAGCAAGACAAGAACCAGAAGTGGTGACGAGTACGTTCCTAATTAATAATCAATACGCAACTGTATTATTTGATGCAGGAGCAACCCGGAGTTTTGTTTCAAATCATTTCAAACCCCTACTTGGATTAACAGCAGAGAAACTGAAAAACAATTATACAATAGAGTTAGTTGATGGAAACATGATAGTAGCTAATGAAATTATTCCTAATTGTATTCTAAACTTAGAGTATCATTGCTTTAGCATAGATTGATTCCTGTTGAACTAGGGGGATTTGATAATGTAGTAGGTAAGGATTGGTTAAGTAAGAATCAGGCAGAAATCATTTGTGGAAAACGAATGATCAAAATACCTTTAATTAAGGGCAGCCGAATTCTTGTCATATACGGGGATAAACTGAGAGGATCTATCAGAATGATTTCCTATATGAAGGCTAAAAATGTTTGAAAAATAAATGTTTAGCATTTCTAGCCCACGTAGCTGATACAAAATCAGTCAAACTGTAACACCCGGCCTCTCATGCCACCAATATTGTCCGCTTCGCCCACGAGGAGCTCACGGATTTGCTTTTGGTTGCCCGGGTGAAAACTTCCCAGGGAGGTCACCCATCCCTAGATTGCTATCACTTGAGCACGCGTAACTGTGGAGTTCTCCTCTCATCCACAGCCAATACGCCCAAAACGCGTTGGTGATATTAGATGCCAGACATTACTTATGAACTAAGAATCTCTTCTGTCCACGACCGATGTGGGATTTATGTAGGGTGTCACAATCACCCCCCCTTTGGACTCATCATCCTCGATGAGCCCGAGAACTCACCATCCCCGGTGAGGTTTGTCCCACCATCCTAAACGTCACAAGAGTGGCTCTGATACCATTCTATAACACCTGGCCTCTCATACCACCAATTTTATCCGCTTCGCCCACGAGGAGCTCACGGATTTGCTTTTGGTTTCCCGGGTGAAAACTTCCTAGGGAGGTCACCCATCCCTGGATTGCTAACACTAATGCACCGGATCCCATCAGAATCCGCAGTTAAGCGTGCTTGGGCGAGAGTAGCACTAGGATGGGTGACCTCCCTGGGAAGTTTTCACCCGGGCAACCAAAAGCAAATCCGTGAGCTCCTCGTGGGCAAAGCGGACAATATTGGTGGTATGAAAGGCCGGGTGTTACACAAACAAAACTTGAAAGACATTCCTATTGTTAGAGAATATCCAAAGGTATTTCCTGATGAATTACCAGGATTGCTGCCCCCGCATCAAGTAGAATTCAAAATAGAATTAGTACCAGGAACAACACCAATTGCTAAAACTCTGTATCGATTGGCACCATCGGAAATGAAGGAGTTGATGAATCAATTACAAGAGCTGTTGGATAAAGGATTTATACGTCCTAGGATATCACCATGGGGAGCTCCAGTCCTGTTCGTGAAGAAGAAAGATGGAACCTTTAGGATGTGCATTGACTATAGAGAACTTAATAAAGTAACTATTAAGAATAGGTACCCTCTTCCCTGAATAGATGACCTGTTTGATCAATTGCAAGGATCAAGCTACTTTTCAAAAATGACCTGAGATCAGCATATCATCAATTAAGGGTTCAAGAAGAAGATATACCTAAAACTTTAATTAGAACCCGATATGGTCATTATGAGTTCCTTGTGATGCCATTTGGGTTAACTAATGCTCCAGTCGTATTCATGGATCTAATGAATAGAGTATGTAACCTTACTTGGATAAATTGGTCATAGTCTTTTATAGATGACATTTTAATCTATGCTAAAAGTAAGGAAGAACATGAGAAGCATCTAAGGATAACTTTGGAGTTACTTCAAAAGAAGAATTATACGCTAAATTCTCAAAGTGTGAATTCTGGATGCGAGAAGTACAATTCTTAGGACATGTGGTTAACCAAGATGGAATTCAGGTCGATCCAACAAAGATTGATGCAATCAAGAAATGGGAAGCTCCAAAAACGCCAACTGAGATACGTTAATTTCTAGGTTTGGCCGGTTATTATAGGAGATTTATAGAAAATTTCTCTCGAGTAGCCAACCTTTGACAGAATTGACTCAGAAAGATAAGCCATACGTTTGGGGAGAGAAACAGAACACTGCATTTGAGACTCTGAAACATAAATTATGTAGTGCTCCTATTTTAGCTTTACCAGAAGGCACTGATATTTTTGTAGTATACTGTGACGCATCACATCAAGGTTATGGATGTGTTTTGATGCAACGAAGTAAAGTAATTGCATATGCATCTTGACAACTTAGAGGAAGTGAAAGGAATTATACTACTCATGATTTGGAATTAGGAGTAGTAGTATTTGCACTTAAAATTTGGAGACACTACTTGTATGGAACCAATGCATAATTTATACAGATCATAAAATTTTGCAACATATATTCAACCAAAAGATGTTAAATATGAGGCAGAGAATATGGGTAGAGTTACTGAGTGATTATGATTATGAAATCAAGTATCATCCAGGTAAAGCAAATGTAGTGGCAGATGCCTTAAGTAGGAAGGAAAGAACCAAGCCATTACGAGTTCGTGCTATGAGAATGGAGTTACATTCAGAACTAATAAGTCAAATCCGAGATGCTCATAGAAAGATGAATTGAGAAGTGTAGTGGAACAGAATGAACAAATAGAAGTTATGTCAGATGGAATCTTGAGATTTAAAGGAAGAATTTGGATTCCTGACAATTACATACTTAGAGAAAACATTCTGAATGAGGCACACAGGTGATGATATTCAGTACATCCAGGGAATAATAAGATGTACAAGGACCTGAGAAACTAGTATTGGTGGCCAGGAATGAAGAAGTCAATAGCAAAATTTGTAGAAAGATGTGATATTTGGATGTACTAATATCTCGATTTGTGTGTTTCTTTTAGTTTCTCTAAGCATGTCATTATCAGGAATCCAAATTCTTCCTCTAAATCTCAGGATTCCATCTGACGTAGCTTTTAGTTATTCGTTCTGCCCCATCACACTTCTCAATTCATCTTTTTGTTAGGCTTTTCGAATATGACTTATTAAATCCGAGTTTAATTCCATTCTCTTAGCACGGACTCGTAATGGCTTAATTCTTTCCTTCCTACTTAAAGCATCTGCCACTACATTTGCCTTACCCGGGTGATACTTGATCTCTCAATCATAATCAATCAGTAATTCCACCCATCTTCTCTGCCTCATATTTAACATCTTTTGATCGAATATGTGTTGCAAACTTTTATGGACAGTATAAATTATACAATTGGTTCCATATAGATAATGTCTCCAAATCTTAAGTGCAAATACTACTGCTCCTAATTCCAAGTCATGAGTAGTATAATTCCTTTCACTTCCTCTGAGTGTCTAGATGCATATGAAATTACTTTATTCCGTTGCATTAGAACACATCCGTAACCTTGATGTGATGCGTCATAATATACTATAAAATCATTAGTACCATCTGGAAGGACTAAAATAGGAGTACTACATAATTTGTGTTTCAGGATTCAATGCAGTATTCTGTTTTTCTTCCCAAACATATGGCTTATCTCTCTGAGTTAATTCTGTCAAAGGTTGAGCTATTCGCGAGAAATTTTCTATAAACCTTCTGTAATAACCAGCCAAACCTAAGAATTGACGTAATTCAGTTGGTGTTTTTGAAGCTTCCCACTTCTTAATTGCTTCAATCTTTGCTGGGTCGACCTGAATTCCTTCTTGGTTAACCACATGTCCTAAGAATTGTACTTCTCTTTCCCGAAATTTACACTTTAAGATTTGGTGTATAATTCTTCTTTTCAAAGTAACTCCAAAGTTAGCCTTAGGTGCTTCTCATGTTCTTCGTTACTTTTAGAATAAATTAAAATATCATATATAAAGACTATGACAAATTTATCCAAGTAAGGTTTCACCCTGTTTATTAGATCCATAAATACTGCTAGAGCATTAGTTAACCCAATGGCATTACAAGGAACTCATAATGACCATATCGAGTTCTAAATGCAGTTTTAGGTATATCCTCATCTTGCCCTCTTAACTGATGATATCCGGACCTAAGGTCAATTTTTGAAAATAACTCGATCCTTGCAATTGATTGAATAGGTCATCTATTCTAGGAAGCTGATATCTATTCTTGATGGTTACTTTATTAAGTTCTCTATAATCAATGTACATTCTAATGGTTCCATCTTTCTTCTTCCACAATAAAACTAGAGCTCCCCATGGTGAAACATTAGGATGTATGAATCCTTTATTCAACAGCTCCTATAATTGATTCATCAATTCCTTCATTTTGGTGGGCACCAAACAATGGAGATTTGTAATAGGTGCAGTCCCTGGTACTAATTCAATTTTGAATTCTACTTGACGAGGGGTGGTAATCCTGGTAATTCGTCAGGTAAGACTTCTGGATATTCTCTAACAATAGGCACATCTTCCAAGTTCCTCTTAACTGGTTTCGTATCAACTACGTGGCTAAAATGCTAAACATTTCTTTTTCAAATATTTCTGAGCATTCATACAAGAGACTATTTTTATAACACCTCTAGTTTTCTCACCATATATGAAAAGAATTCTATTATCTTTAATCAAAGGATTTTTAATCATTTTCTTTCCACAAATAATTTCTACCTGATTCTTACTTAACCAATCCATACCCACAACAATGTCTAAAACTCCTAATTCAATAGGGATCAAATCTATGTCAAAGCAATGATCATCTAAATTCAAGGTACATTTAGGAATAACTTCACTGGCCTCTATTATTTTTCCTCAGCTAGTTCTATCATATACTTATTTTTTAGTTTTTCTGATACTAGTCTAAGTAAGGGTTTGAATGTATTTGAACAAAACTTCGGGTTGCTCCCGTATCAAATAACACAGTTGCATACTAATCATTAATAAGGACGTACCCGTCACAACTTTTGGTTCCTGCGCACGCTTCTTCAGCTTGAAGTACAAATGCTTGACCATGCGCATTGTTTGGAATCCTTAGAGTTTTTCCTTTTAGTTCCGGACATTCATTGCGAAGGTGATTCTCTTTTCCACACTGGTAACACACTGTCTTAGGATTTGCAGGTCCCTTACATTCTCTTGATGTATGTCCCTTCTTCTTGTAATTATAATAGATTACCAGCATACATTTCCCATTATGGTACCTTTTGCAGGTAGTGCACGGTTGATCTTCTGTCTGTGGTCTTCTTTCCTGTGCAATTCCCATAAAGTTCCTTTCTAGATTTTTGTTTATCTTCTTATTCCAGTTTCCTCTAAGTTTCCTTCCTGATTGTTGTTGGTCCATTTCCTTTTCTCTCCTACCTTTGGATCAATTAGTGATCCGTTCCTTATCATCTCATTAGTCAACTTCCCGCTAAAGTTACTGCATCATGAAAGTCTTGGGCATTGTGGACTTAACCAATCCTCTTATCCATGGTACTAAACCCAGATATATCTTCCTATCCTTTTTGTTTTCTGGCGTCACTTGATATGACACCAATCTAGATAGCTCATTGTATCTATCTGTATACTCCTGATATGCAGCACCTTTCATTTCTAGTGCCAAAAATTCCACTTCTATCTTTTCTAATTCATTATAGGGACAATATTTCTCAATCACTAGGTTCCTAAATTCTTCCCATCTTAATCCATTCATAGCCTTTCTTCCTTTGGTTTGGACTTCCATCTTCCACCAAGACTATGCTTCTCCTTTAAGAGAATGTAAGCGAACCTAGTCTTACAATTATCGGCACAATCACTGATATCTAACACTGACTCCATTTCCTCTAACCAACGCAATGCTTGCACTGCTCCACCTTTTCCATCAAGTATCGGGGTTTACAAGACATAAAAGTCTTATAAGAACACCCTTTTTAATTCCGTCTCTAACTTCTTCCTCGTGGTTTTCTAATCCGTTGGTATTTCTTGGTTGATCATTCCAAGCAGTACCCTTCCAAGTTAAGGTTCTGTTGGAGTTGAGTTAGTAATATAGGTATTGCAGCTTCCATTATTGAGTCACTATTTGAGAAATCCTCTCATTCTCATTTGCAGCGATATTCACTGGCGGAGCTTCTTCTTCTCCCACCTAGTTCTTGGTCGTCCAACGCGTGTAGTTCTTAGTACAGGTTGAGTATTTCTCCTTGGCGGCATATTTCACTACATACCAATTATACTAATATCACAAAGTTTTTACTCAAACTTTATCATAATATTTAATAGTCATAAACTTTTTCATCATATTCTTATTCTACATATTTAAAGTAGTCACATAATAGATAAGGTTTCCTATATTTCTAATTTTTCCTAAACCCAGTTTCATATTTTAGTGAAGATACTTTTGCTTCCTTCCTTCATTTCCTTGACATCTGCTTGAATCATCTAAATCCTCGTTGTATCTTGTTAACTTTCTTTAGAATCTGGTTGGTAGTTTCCATCTGACATTCTTCCAACCTTTGACTTTTAATTCCTCTTTCTTCAGTTTCAGAATTATCAGGTTGAATCTTCATTTTGGCGGATAGCGGGAATGGAACCCGCATGCAGGTTATATCAAATGTCGGGGAAATGTTTCTGGGTTTTTGTTTTCTGGCTCTTTACCCTCTTTAGTTGAAAACTTCCTACCATACCGTACAATCTTTCTTGGGGTCATAATTGTATAACCTGCCATTGTTACTGGTGCACGTCGGATGAAAACTTTCACTTTATATTGGTCTTAGTCTCGGGTTGGGATATTTCTATGTTGTCCTGGGGCTCTATTTCTGGTGTTGTTTCTTTATGGTTGCTAGGGTCCGAATGTTCTAAAGAATCAGTTTTAATATGGTAGCTATTAGAATTATAAGTACTCATAGCTGCAAAAATTCTTTCAAAATTTAATTTATACTATTACTAGTCAAAACAATAATCAACTAAGCACAAAATTTCACACATTAATCACTATAGCTTGCATATTGGTTCCTAAAACAATACACTATTGTCTAAACATAGATATGTTCACATAAGATTTATCAGTAATTTTTAATTATTTAGTCATACTAAAAGTTGTTATCAGATAAGCTTATGGTTATAGTCTAGGCATTTACTAATAATACCTAATTCTCTATAACCATGGCTCTGATAACAAACTGTCACATCCTGGCGGAAGCGTGAAATGCTTGGGTGTGACTTTTGGCTCACAACACATTGATTACAAAAACATACATTCACAACAGATAACTAATGATAACTTTCATTAGATAATTATATATATTGGGTTAAATGTTCAGTTTCATACAAACTAGTCTCTATGAGACTTTTACATATGAACTAGTAACCCTACATCAAAAGATTTGTCTTATCCACTTCTTATAATCTCCCAACTAGTAATGGACGTGAACATCCACGTAAATGCTGAGATCCATCAAGTCCACGGTTATCCATACATATAGCCTCCCTACATGCTTATACCATCCATTGTACAAGGTGAAAGTATACATGAGATTATAAAACATTCTGATTACCTGAAAAGCATACTCAAACAGTCAACAAAGTTGGTGAGAACATAGTTTAGTAACTTAACAATAATTTTCTTAACTGATGCAACATAAACAAGTCTAAAACCTAACCTACTTATATGCCAAGTGATTTATAACTGTCACACATATAAATCATAGAATCAAATATATAACATCACGACTCCTATTCAACAGTGTCAACTGGGTCCAGTCGTGCAGAAACACGTTCCTAAGTAGCGCTACCTATATTATCTGACGGTTCCTTATACGAATTAATGGTTTGTACATGGCAGTCGAATGATGGTAACTTATCAAAATCCTTATTACATTGGCATCAAATAGTAATTAAACAGT
Source organism: Flaveria sonorensis (assembly GCA_025506505.1). NCBI lineage: Eukaryota > Viridiplantae > Streptophyta > Magnoliopsida > Asterales > Asteraceae > Flaveria > Flaveria sonorensis. The sequence goes on from CM046426.1 coordinate 28,079,441, forward strand.
ATGTTTTTCCCCCAAAAATTTAAATAAAAAGGGCTATGTTACTCACCTTTGTTCCAGCACTGTCAATAATTTCCTATAAAAAATTGTTTGTTAAATAAATACTTATTCTTTTAATTTATATTCACCTATATTTAAAGATATTATTAATTAAGCTCTAATTCTTAAAACTATAGTTATTAGTGTCCAAAATTATAAGATTTTTACAAACAATAGTATCTTCATACTAAGATTATTATATAAAATTTTCAGTTCATATATCCTTACTGGTATTTTTTTTGTAATTTTTACAATATTTTGAATTAATGGCAGACATAGCTATTTATCCCTAAAAATTCTAAAAATCACATAAACTGTTTAGTTTAATGTCCAATAATTTATGTAAAAGTTTCATGAATTTAGCTACTGTTTTGCTATCACTTTCGATTTTCCCTTCTTATTAGTTGTTCTAAAATATAAAACTTTTGTTTTTATAAAACCTTCAAAACTTCCTATTTTAAAACCTCGTTACTAATTTTATTGAAAATCAAGGAATTTTGTAGAATTTGTAATTAGATTTTGATAGTGAATCATCACAAGTTTTATATGTATGTTAAACACATACAAAATTTTTGTAAGCTTTTAATCACAAAAGTTTATGAATCTAACCTTGACTGTATAGAAAGATAAGTGTGTAAAGAGTGGATAAGGAAATCTTCAAGCCTCCAAGCTTATGGTGGATGTTCTTGAACTTGAATGATGCCACAAAGATGTCTAGTAGACGATGGTTTTAAGGTGGTATATGTGATGTTGATAGTGGTTTCGGTGATATGATAACCTAGAGAAGAGGGTGAGTGATTGTGTTTTTTGTGTCGAGAGTATAAGAGATAGTTGAAGAAATTAATGGTGCTTCAGAAGTTTTTGGGTTTTGGCTGAGGTTCAAAAGAAAAGAAGAGAAAAATCTTAACCTTCATCATTACCTCCAAGCTTAGTGTAGTGTAGGTGTGTATGTGTTGAATTGTAGGGTGTGTGTGTGTCAAATTATGGGGTGTGTGTGTCAAACTACTGAGAGTGTTTAGTGTCAAAGGGTATAGTTGTCACCTCCCCATGCTAATGTTTTATAAGTTTGTTAATTGTAATTGGTTGTGATTAGGTAAGTATTCTAGTAATCCATTGATTTGGATTAGTTTGTGTAATATCTTAGTAATCAAGTCATTAGTTTAGGTTTTTAGGTTTATGTTATGTTGGACTCAACAAGTGCATCAAAAGGATAATGCTTGCCATTAACAAATAATATGTTCTAACATTCAACAATCGTTGACTAACACCTTAGTATCATTAACATTCATAACATACACTAATTTGGCTTAAATTTCTTTTTCAGGATTGTAGATAAAGAGGAATTTTCGCTAAGTGTCTGCAGCGGATGAAGACTTTCCACAGCGGATGAACAAGTGTCTGCAGCGGATGAAGACTTTCCACAGCGGATGAACAAGAGTCTGCAGCGGATGAAGAAAATCTTCCAGTGTCTACAGCGGAACATGATACATACATAGCGGATGACTAGTCCATAGCGGATGAACTGTCCACAGCGGATGTTCATCCACAGCGGACAGCTTTTTGACTTAGGATTATTTGGTTAAAATTAGTTTAAGTTTGATCTTGTTTCATTACTTAATAGTAGTATGTTTGTGTATCAAATATCCTATGATGCACTTACTTATTTTGGTAACTTACATGCATGTCCTTAATAACTTATAAAATCATATTCTCAATATTTACATACATACTCACATAAATAATTATGCATGCATGCATGTTTAAGAAACATATACACATACTTACACATGCTAAAACATATATATAAACTCTTATAACTATAATCAAATAAAGTCATCTTAGCAATTCTCAATTTAATATTTATCTATATAATACTAACTTATAATAATTCCTAGAATTTTAATTTGCCTAACCTTAGTTTTAGGGTCGTCACATCGTAACAACCTCATATGCTATGGAGTTTAATTCTCAATCCTTTTATACACCCTTCCGAACCAATCTAATTAAATCTGATTATAATATTCATTTGAATCACACTAATCGATCACGCATGGAACAGAGTATCTATTGTCTTAATCGAAATCAAACCCGAACATGACACCACACGAATGACCCTTAAACTCAATCCACTCCTACTGAATGCTTATCCAAACACTCCACAAGCACTTTGAACACTCTTGTCACAAAAATTCATTGAATCAACCCAATAGTAACTATCGATCCATAGAATCCTCTTTCAAGCATCAAGGGAAGGAATGTGGTGCAAAGGACCAATAAGCTACTGGTATTTCAAGAGAAGAATAGAGAATCAAATAGAGTGGACATGAAACTAATCAGATGTCAAACAAGGAAGGTAATTTGTGATTGATGGAAAATAAGTCCAATCAACGTACACGACATATTAAATAAGATTTACTTGAATTTTAATCAAAATTGGCAACTGCAGATTGGTGCACACCATGTATTCAGGAAAGCTTCACTAAACATGGGAAACAACTAGTTATTAAAAAATATAAACATATATTTCTCGCACGGATAGCATTTGCTTTTTGTAACAACCTCAAATGCAATGGAGTATTGATTCTTAAGCCTTCTAAACACACTCCCAAACCAATCTAATAAAATCTGATTATAGTCTTTATTGGAATCACTCTAATCGGTCACACATGGAACAAAGTATCTATTGTTTAAATCGAAACCAAACCGAACACACACCACAAGATTGACCCTTAAAATCAATCTACTCCTACCCAAACTTATCCACAACACTCCACAACCAACTTCGAACACTCTTGCCACAAAAAACCATTGAATCAATCCAAATGACAACTATCAATCTATCGAATCCTCTTTCGACCATCAAGGGTAAGAACCGAGATGCAAAAGACAGTAAACTGCTTGTATTTCCTAGAGAAGAAAGTGAATCAAACTAGAGTGGAATGAAAGAAATTAGACGTCAAACGTGAAACGTAATATGTGATTGATGAAAAAGAAGTCAAATCAAGGTAACACAACAATTAATAAAACTTACTTGAATGTTAATCAAATTGTACAACTGCAGATTGGTGCATCAATGTATTCATGAAAGCTTAAGTAATACATAGAAAGAACCTAGTTATCCAAAAACATTAAACAACATAGTTCTTGCATGGATAGGTTTTGCTTTTTGTAACAACTTCAATGCTATGGAGTTTTGATTCTCAAGCCTTCTAAACACACTCCCGAACCAATCTAATCAAACTGATTATAATATTCCATGGAATCACACTAATCGATCACACATGGAACATAGTATGTATTGTCTTAATCAAAACCAAAACCGAACACGATACCACACGAATGACCCTTAAATCAATCCACTCCCGCCATTAACTTATCCAAAACACTCTACAAGCAACTTCAAATACTCTTGCCAACAAAAATCCATTGAATCAATCCAAATGACAACTATCGATCCATAGAATCCTCTTTCGATCATCAAAAGAAGGAAACGAGGTGTAAAGGACCAATAAACTACTCGTATTTCACTAGAAAAGAAAAGAGAATCAAATTAGAGTGGAAATGAAACTATCAGACGTCAAACGAGAAACGTATTTGTGATTGTTGAAAAGAAGTCAATCAAGGTAACATGACCAATTAAAAAGATTTACTTGAATGTTAATCAAAATTGCAACTGCAGATTTGTAACACCCGAAAATCTTGATTAAAGAAAAGTATCTTTCAAAAAGGGGCAAAGGAGCCAAAGTGGAAGGGGCTAAGTGTAAAAAGTACAAACCAAATATTTTATATATTGTGAGTATGGCCGCCCCATACCCTTTTTTGCACCCTGTTGTTCGACTGAAAAGTGTAGAAAGAAGAAGAAGAAGCCGCTCTCTCAGTTATTCAAGGAAGAAGGCTGATTTTCACAATTGGTGAGTGTTCTTTGTATATTTGGCTCGGTTTTGTTGGGTTTTTGACCATGAAACTGATTTTCATGTGTTATATTGTGCTGGGTTGTTTGCTTGGTTGTGTTTTAGGTGTTTGAACTCTTGTGCCTTCAGTTTGGTGGAGTTTACTTGAAGACTACATTAGGTGAGTTCTAGACCCCGGTTTATATTGTGTTTTTAAACTTTTAGGGCTGGTAATGCATGATTTAAAATGTTTTACCTCTGTTTAATATGTATCCGTATGAATATGTGTGTGTTTATGTTTGTGTTTATGATTGTGTGGGTGTTCTTATGCTTAGAATGGTGGATATAAGCTTAGAACAGGTTAATATGTGATAGGATTCGAAATAAGTCTGAAATATACGTAACAGTTGGTCATACGCCCAAATAGGGCTCATGCCCTGAAAATTTGACTTAGAGTGCCTAAGTGTGGGTCATGCGCCCAAATAGGCTCATGCGCCCAGGGAATTACCCAAATATTTTCTAAGTGCTTGGTCATACGCCCCAATAGTTGCCCTATGCCTGATAGTTTCTCATACGCCCAAGGTTCCTCATGCGCCTACTGTTCAAATAGTCTAAGTGTTATCTCATGTGCCCATATAGTAGTCATGCGCCCAGGATTAGCCCTCAGGCGTCTAAGTGTGGGTCATGCGCCTGGCATAGTTTTCATGCACCCAAGCAGTACTCATGCCCTGCGTAGTACTCATGCACCCAAAGACTTAGAAAAATTTCAAGAATTTTGGGAAATCAGAATTTTGGGGTTTGACCCTGGCTTGACTTGATGTTTATCATTGTTCATTTTATGCATGATTTTGGGCTGTTCTTGTGTTCCATACTATGTATCTATTTTATGGCTTTACGTGGTGTGAATATATCCGTATACGTAAAGTATTATCATTGAAGAAAGTGAAAGATTAATGTTAATGAAAAGAGGAACATAAGAAATGAATGAAAAGTCTTGCAAGCAAATGATAAAGGAAGTTCATAACTCATTGAGAGTTGCTAGCTCAACTGTGTGTAATATAGAGTTCGATCTTGGCTAACCCATGAGGGTTCACACACAGGGGAATCAGTCTTGGTGATTAATCTCACAGTGCGAACGGGGTCCTTGTCACTTAACCCCGAGAATGAGGTGGTTGTGTGCCCAACGATGGGGTAAAGTTATGACTGGACATGGAAATAGTGGAAGATAATGAAAAAGTATGAAACGAACGAATGCATATGATAATGAAAGATAAAAAGATTCCTTGATGTATGTATGCTGAATGCTCACGTGCGAAAGTAAGGAAATATTTTATTGAAAAGGATATTTTCCATATATAATCTTACCAGGTATTGTAAACGCTTTAAAACTAGAACTCACTCAGCAACGCTAACTTTTATGCATTTTCAGTTGGCATGTAAATATTGCTGAGGATGGCACGCAGGGGAAGCTACTCGTCAGGGCTAGACTGGCATCCGTTCATGCTTAATGATTTGTTTTATTGTAATGCATATAGATTATTTTGTAACCCTAACTTACAACGATGTATTATTTTACAACGTTAATTATATGCATGAATGTTTTTGTTAACTCAATTCCGCTGCGATGTTTTATGAAATGTTTATTGTTTATATAAAAATGCTATGATTGTCCAACAGTGAGTCTCTGGGAACGGGGCTTTACAAGTTGGTATCAGAGCCAAAGTTTAAGAGAAATAGGTAAATATTTTCAAAACCTAAACTTAAACTGAGAATGGGATCGAATGGAGGGAGGCTAGCCCGAGTAGCTACGTGCCATCAGTAATTCTTTTCTTAATGTTAACCGGTATTATGTGCGTGTGCTATCTGATTTATGTGCTTTTAGTAGATTTGAATACTGATGTAGTCAGGATAGGAAATGCTCGGGGGATGAAGAGTAAAGTAAGTGGCTAATCACAACTGGCCACTGTAATTAGGGACTTACTATACTTACATAAACTGAGCTATTACCTTAGAAGATCTTCTAAGGCTTCTCGAGGTGGAACACGGGGTGGTAGTAGTGGTAGACCACGGGCCACAAGGAACAAGACTAAGACTGCAGAGATGGCTCCAGCTGAGCCCGAGCCTCATCACCCGGAGGGTGGTGATGAGAGTGCTAACTTGAGAGCCTCAGTAAAGGAGGCAGTGGTCGAGGAGGTTCACCAAGTCATGCAGACGATCCTACCGTCTGTAGTGACTGAAGTTATCCGGCCGTAAGGGAAGATGAAAGGAAGGAGAAGGAGAAGGATGGAAGGACCACAACTGGGAGAAGAGGGAATGAGAAGATCATGATGAGAGGAGCTGAACGCTAGGATGGTAGCCTCCAGTGATGAAGAGGAGGTGGAAGTGCGGGAACTGCGAAGGATGTAGTTATGGGGCATTCCAACGATGCAAACCCCCGACCTTCGACGACAACGACAATGCTTCCGCTGCTCACCGCTGGGTAAGGGAGATGGAGGTGGTTAGAAATTAGTGAGTGTAGGGAGGATCAGAAAGTGAAATTTGCCACTCACTCATTCTTGACTCGGCTCTGTGTTGGTGGGACAATTGTCCAAGCCGAGGGCAACAGGGCCATCGGAAAGTTGAGATGGGGAGAGTTGAAGAAGATGGTGATTGAGGAATTCTATCCTCACCGAGAACTCGATAAGATAGAGAGAGAGTTCCTACAGCTAGAGGCGGGAACCATGACCCATCAAC